>PVJA010010931.1:0-56057 GCA_004027025.1 Myocastor coypus
AAAAAAAAAAAAAAAAAAAAAAAAAAAAAAAAAAAAAAAAAAAGACTCTAGTCCTTTGAACAAACCAATAATTATGCAATCAACCACACACACAATGGCCAACCTTGAAATGAAAGCTGCACTTAATAAATGCCTCTGCTTAAATCCTTTGGTATAGATTGTAAAACTTTTGACAGTTTGAACGGCTCGCAGCTTTGTGACCATGAACTGTGTTATGACTGCTCAGCAGTCTCTTTATTTTCCAGGCTAAAAGACAAACGGACATTGCCCTCTGGTTTATAGCACTCACAGGTTCAGGGACCATAAAGTTGCGATGACTTCCATATGAGTTTTATGGTCCTGTCCTACAGAGCGGGGGTCACGGGGAGACTTATTGGGGTTATGTGCCCCACATGGCCCTCGGGGTCTGCTCCTGTGTCCTCCTGTGGCTGAGCATGCGCTGGCGCTGCCTTGATCTCAGGCATCGCATTGGGAATCAGTCGAGACTCCCCTCCACACCCTTTCTCAAGTGGTTCTTCATCCAGACCACTTGCCGCTATGCTTTTGCTCGCCTTTTATTATGCTACTGTTTATTCTAGTTCGCCTTCCTGTGTAACATCTCATTTGCTTTTCTTCAGGATGTAGTACTTTTAGGCAAAGACTTGCAAACCTGTCTTTCACATACTGGATTAGTTACAGATACGGTTGTGTGAATAAAAGATTTTTAAACAGATATAAAAAGCAGCAATTAAGACCTTTACCCTAAGAGGATCTGGACTTAGAATTTGAAGATGATGGTTAAATACATACTTGCTTAAGAGTATAAATCAACTCTGTTCACTACCCACATGGAATCACCTGAGAATCTCTTATCACTTATCCCTGTTTTACTTTTAGTCAGAATCCTCTGAAGAACAAGCCCAGCAGGAGGGTGATGGAGGCATGCACAGCCCAAGGTGGCAGAAACCAGACACGCGGGTGTGTTTGTCACAGGGTGAGTTCATGGGCTTGCGGAGGCCGGCGAGTTCCAAGGCCTTTGGGTGAGCAGTGGGCGTGCTTGTGAAGACGATGCTAGAGTGGAGGGTAGTGCCAAGTCCAAGCAGAGGCCCTGCTTATGTGAGCATGAACTAGTTTCAGGTGTGAGTCCGTGACGCTCATCCGAGTGGGGTGGGCCTGCTTGTCCTGGTTAGGACTTCCACAGATGAGAGAAGGCCCACCGGCAGTAGAGGCGGAGGCGGATGTGTCTCATTCAGCCTACTGACTTTCTCACTCCTATTCTGCTGCAGAAAACACCCCGAGAAATGCCCAGAATATCTGAGCACCCCATGGCCAAGTCAAGTTGCCACACAAAATTCAGCATCAAAGTCGTCCTTGTCACTTAGCCAATAGAAGACGTTACTCATTAACACTCATGGTCTATGTTGCTGGATTTGTCACCACAAAGAAAAATGTTGGGCCTTTAGGAAATCACAGTAAAGAAATAGCTTCACCCAGGAAAGTATCTGATCATTCAGGGAAAGCGCCCAGAGTGATATTAGGAAACGTGGCACGTGTGTCACCTGGCAAGGGCTCCTCAGGGGACAGCTGACTCCATGCTGCCTGTGGGTGCAGATCACCTTGCTGCTGCACACCACCAGCCATCAAACGAGCCCCACGAACGCAGCGAGGACTCACCGCTTGCAGTCATGCGTAGTGTGGTTGAGCTCAGTGAGGGCAGGCTGGTGCTGTGGGAGGGAGGCTGAGGCAGGAAGAGCCATGTGGGAGTCCAGCCCGAGTGACCTCGAGGGCCTCTCTCAAAACTAAAACAGAAATAACATAAAAAGACGGGAGAGCTGGGCTGCAGCTCAGCAGCACAAGCGCCTGCTCGCCAGTTGCGAGGTTCTAAGTTCAATTTCCAGTGCAGACAAAAGAGATGCTAAAGATGCTAGAGGCGTAGCTCAGTAGTGGGAGGGCCTGGGTTCCATCCCCAGCGCCACACGCACACACACACGCACATGCGCACACGCATGCACATACACACATGCGTGCACACACACACACACACACACACACACACCAATATTTCAGGCCTGTAGCGGATCTGAGATAAGGAAGAAAGTGAAACTCTTTGCAAGAACCTCATAAGAAAGGAACGTACTCCTTGTGGCGTATTGTAATCCAAGATTGAACGCGCGGTGGCTGGTGAATGAGACGGGCAATGCTTTAGTTCCCTGGGGGTGAATGCGAGCATGTTTACCTACCTATTCATAGAGGAAAAAGCTCTGCAATTTTTTTTTCAGAGTAAAAGACTAATTCTGCCCACTACTGACAGGTTTATAGTTTCACTTTCTGAGAACTTTTACTGAAGCATGGTGACGGAATGCTGGTGGTATATAAATGCCACACAGGGTTTCACCCAGCTTTCCATGTATTCTTCAGAGCTCCATGAAGAGCTGAGGTTGGGGCCATTCATCAAAGGCAGGGCCAGCACGTCGAGAAGAACGGCCACAGCCCTGCTCCCTAGAAACCGGTTGGAAGCAGCACACTGGTTTCCTCTGGATAATTGCCTCCAGACTACTTATCCTGGCGGGGTAAAGTAAGTCCACTTGGCCTCATTAGTTCGGGCTCTGATTTCTGCCAGGGTCATCGTTCTCATCCAGCTCCACTTTCCAGCTGGAGCACAGCAGCCCTGCGTGCCCTGCCTAGGCCTGGCATTCGCCCTGTGTGCCCCCGCCTAGGCCTGGCATTCGCCCTGCGTGCCCCTGCCTAGGCACAGCTCTGGGTGCGCGCACAGCCTCACGCTCCCTCGGCAGACATCAGTGTTCTGCTCCAGGCTGCACACAACACTGCTGCCTGTAATAATGGTCAAAAGGTCGGAGCCTGCAGTCTGCAGTGACTGAGTCAAGGCTGCTCCGGGACTTGACATGCCCCGTGCTCCTAAGTTGGCTGGAAGCCTGCCAAGGCTGGCAAAGTGGAAGAGGGTCATAAAGATGCTCAGACCCACGTGTTTCAAAGGAAGCAATTTTTAAAACAACTTTAAAGCCCTCTAGGGGTCTTGGTTAGACACTCTGTACTTGTCAAGGAAATATTTCATGCTGAAAAAAGAACATGCATTTAATTGAGGATTGGAGGCTGTGCAGGTGTTCCTCTGCACCGCCCCCACAGGGGCGCCAGGGGATGGAATCTGCCACCCCAAAGGTCTCTGGAGGAGGCCGCAAGGTGAAAGCCGCTGAGATCCCACACTAGAGTTGAGGCCTGCAGGTTGTGTGGCACGAGCAAGGATGGGTTTTTTCATGAGTACGTGCATTAGGGAATTTGGCTTAGAGTTTTTGGTTGGATCCTTCTTTGGTCTTGGTATCAGAATAATGCTAGTTTCCAGGAAAGCATGCAAGAGTATTGCTTCCTTTGTAATTTCATTAATGAGCTGGCAGCATAATAGCACCAGATCTTTTCTAAATTTCTTGTTGAATTTAGCAGTGTGTCCATCAGGACCAGGCTTTTCTTTATTGGTAGGTTTTTAATTGTGTGTTCAATTTCGCAGACTGATACTGAGTATTTAGAATCTATCTTCTTGAGTCTGTTTCAATAATTCATGTGTACCTAGCAATCTGTCCATCTCATCTGTATTTGGAATATAAGTTCTTGAAGGAAGTATTAATAAGGTCTGCATGTCCATAGGATGGGTCGCGATTTCATCCTTTTCACTCCATTTGAGCCTTTTGCTCCCTTTTCTGGTAAGGTTGGCTATGTGTCTGCCAAGTTCATTAAATCTTCACAAGAACCAACTCTTTGAGTCACTGGTTCCAGTCTCAGTCTGACTCTCTTAGTCTCAGTTGCATTAATTTCTTCTGAAACGTTTATAATTTCTTCCCTCTGGAACTGTGGGGCTGATTTACTCTCTTTCTAGAAGGCCGAGGCTCAGCATGAGGTTGCTTACTTGTGCTTGCTCTGCTTTCCGGGTGTGAGTCTCCTGCTATAATGTTTCCTCATAGGACTGCTTTCATTGTGTCCTGTAAGCTCTGCTATGTTGCACTGACGTTATGATTCAAGGGTAGAAACACTCTGATTACTTCTTTAATTTTATTCATAGCCCATTTGTTTGTTCGAGAGGGTGCTCTTTCATTGTCAAATGTTTAAGAAGTTTCTTTTGCCATTATTTTCTAATGTCATTGGACCACAGTTTGATGGTATGCATAGGGTAATATCAGTTCTTTTGTACTTACTTAAACATGTTATATGAGCTAGCATTGTGGTCTGTTTTGGAGAATGTCTGGTATGCAGCTGGGAAATATGTGTATTCTGATGTTAGGGAATGGAGCACTCTGCAGACATCTATTAAGTCCATTTGTTCAAAACTGAGGTTCAAGTTTGATATTTTTTGCTGTTTCTAGCTGATGTGTTTAGTTTTCCTCTTTGTAACAGTGGGATATTGGCATCCCCATTACAATTGTATTGCTGCTTATTTGATTTTTCATATCTCTTCATATTTGTCTTACGTAAGAGCCTACAGCTCTTTGCCAGATAGCTCGGTTGGTTAAAGCACATGATTCAGCAAACTCAAGGGCTGAAGTCTACAGTTCGATCCCTACCTCCACATGCAACATGAGACCTGCCTTTAGGGCAGCCTTGGCCAGCAACCCCTCCCCCCCAAAACCCTCCAGAGAATTACATATTTGAACTGGCATTTGGCATGTATAGACTTATGATCGTTGTTTCTTCCTCTTTGATCGTTTCCTTTGCTGGGATGGAGTGACCTCCATAGTCTCTCTTAGTCAGTCTTAGCTTGAACTACACTTCATCCACAAATAAGATGGCTTCCCCTGATTTTTTCAGCGTTCCTGCTGCATAGAGTATTGCTTTCCATCCTTTGACTTTCAGTCTATGAATTTCTTTTTGAATTAAATGTATTTCTCCAATGTGCATGCAGCGTGTCTTGTGTCTGATTTCTTGATCCAGTCAGCTAGTCAGTTTCCATGATTGTTTAACTGAGACCATTTACTTTGGTGGCTGTATCTGATATATATTGAGTTATCCTTGTCATATTATTTTCCTATCATTGATTGCCTTGGGCACACTGGAAGCCCACAGTCACATCTTGGTTCTTCTTTTCTATTTTTTTTAAGTTGATTTCTTGCACTGATGCTTTTAAATTGTTTAAAGTAGCTATCTTGATTGCTACTACCAAGAACACTTAGGAAATCATTGTTTCTCAGAGATGCTTTCCAGGTACAGCTGGCCTTTTGATTTTGAGTCTATTGCAAGGTTCTGTCTCTTCAATTTTTTGGAAATGAAAAATTGCTGCCTATTTGGTTTGCTCTCTAACTCTCTGGCACTGGCCTGTAGCATTGTTCATGACTCTTGGTGTACATGGAAGAATGACTGATTAGAATTATTGTGTCTTCTTGGCTAAAGCAGTACAGTCAGTGACAACAATAGTATGACATCCTAGAAAATGACAAACTATGGAGACTATTAATTCGATGTCTCTTATGGTTGGTATCTAGTAGTCCTCCCAAGTGTAATGCAGCCATTAGCGTATTTTCTGGAGTTTGTGATTAATTCATGATACACTGTTGGGATTATCAGTGTGAGTGTTAGACCCACCCTGGGGCGGGTAACCTGCATATTATAGAAAAAGACTTGCAGCTGCTGCCCCTCCCTTTGCTGTTTGCTGCTTTCTGCCTCTGTGAAGTGCTGCCCTCTGACATATGCTGTTCTACCTCGGAACTAAGTACGGACTGAACTCTCCACTCACTGTGAACTAAATAAACCTTTCATTCCTTAATTTTGGGCGTCATGTATTTTGTCCCAACAGCAAGAGAAAAGGAAGTGTGGTGGAATTTCGTACTGAGAGGTGGAATCATTGCTTTGATTAAACCTGACCATGTGGTTCATTGCCTCTGGGAATGGTTTCTGGGGAGAGGAAAGGTTTGGAGGTATCTCCTGAAAGAGAAGCCTTGGAATGCATTTGGATATTCTATATAGGAGATTCTTGTCAGAGCTCAGATGACCAGAGTGCTGATAGAAATCCTTCCTTAAAAACCAGGATGGAGAGGTTTCTGCTGCAAATGAGGACTGCATTGGCTTCTGTAATCCAGATGATATGTGCTGTGCCTTGATAGAAATTTTGTCAGCATCTTGCTTGTGTCCAGACACTTTGATTGAGACTCAGATGAAATGTAGTGGACTGATTAATCTTGCAAAAGGAAATTCAAGGTAGTCAAATGTTGAGGTAGTAGGATGGTTAATGATGAAAGCTTTTAATCTGACTTATACTGAGAATCAAGAGCAAAGAACACAGTAAGATGATTTAAAGTGTGAGTTTGGCCACAAGGGAAGGATCAATAAAGCTGTGGAGTGCAAAGATACAGCTGAAAAGATATCCACTGTGAAGGAGCAGAGCACAAAAGATGGCCCAAGGGCATCACAAGAGGCAGCAAGTCTCCACCCTTTGCAGTCAGTTTAAAAGTACAAAAGTGAAAGATTTTGCTTGGAGGAAAAAGCTGCAGAACACCATGTCCCAGAATGGAGGCACAAGCCACACCAGGTTTTAGAATGGTGGCAGCATAAAGAATTGGTTCCTTGGAATCAGGGTCAGAGTCCTCAACGATCCAGGCATTTGACCTCTACAGCCAAGAGAGAAGAAAGCTTGACTACTTCCCCAGTTGGCGACAGACCTTGGCATTATCCACATGGCGCTGGTTTTAGGTACATGCAGAATACATGAATTCTGAGGTTAGGAAGGCTTCCATCCTGATTTCAAAATGTGAAATCAGGCAGCGTGCCTCTGAGAGGGCAGTGTGTAAAACTGAGTGAGAAGCCTACAGCGTGGTGGAAACCACAGAAGTTGGGAAAAGGCAGGAACATGGATCATCTAAGGAAAGTCACAAGGAGGGAGAAGAGCCAGTCTAAGAGAGAAGCCATGGGAGCCACAGCAAGCAACAGAGCCATAAAGATGGAGACATATTGAGCTTGAAATTTGCTGGAGATTGCTTCAGATGTTTTACATGGAACTATAGGACGTACTGTTTGCTCTTTAGCATTTTGGACTTGCTTTGGTCCCTATTCTTTGTATCCTGCTGTTTGTAACTCTTGGAATGGCAAAGTTTATCTTGTGCCATTGAATGCTGGAAGTGTTTAACTCTTCATTTGTACAGGGCATTACAGCTAAGAGTTTGCCTTAGATCTCAGAGGAGACTTCAGGCTTTTCATCAATGCCGAGATTGTTAGAATTTTAGCAAGTTTTAGAGACGGAGTATAATGCTTTTCGAGTAAAGTGATATATGAGTCTTTGGGGTGGGGTCAGAGCTGGAATGTTGTGGTTTGTGTCTAGGTATCCCCCCAGTCTCATGCAGTCATTGGAGTGGCTTCTAGAGTTTGTTATTAATTCATGATCCAATGCAGGGATTATGGCATTTGAGTGCTACACTCACCCTGGGATAAGTAATCTACACACAATATAAGGAAGGGAAGTAGGCTGGTTGGCTGCCATGACTGGTGCCCCTGCCTTTGCTCTTTGCTGTTTTGCATTGCCATGTACTGCTGCCCTCTGCCATGTGTTGCTCTGCCTTGAGCCAATCAAGTATGGACTGAAACCTCCACTAACTGTGAGCTACGTAAAGCTTTCCTTCCTTAATTTTGGGTGTCATGTATTTTGTCCTAGCAAAGTAGCTAAGACACCAACTTTAAGTGTATGTGAGTGATTTATATTTATGTAACTAAATGGAAAATAAACCAAAAAATTGTGCACAGTAAATATCCTCTCACTATGACAATTTTACCTTCTTGGGAACAACTGAAAAGTGATTAGAGGAAAAAGAAATAGAAGAAGTGAAAAGGATTGGGAACAGGACTTACTAGCAAAGGAGGATTGTATAAGCTTTGGGAGCTGGTGAACAAGACAAGTGGGAAAGAAAGAATAAAGGGACAGAAGGAAGAATAGAAGAAAACAATAACAAGGAAACCCAGCAGTTAGGCCTTGTGGGTCAAGTTCTGTGGGGCAGACCCAAAGGTCTGGGTCTCAGGAGGCAAGCCCTATGGGCTAAACTCTGTGGGGCAGACCTCCACCAAGAGCAAACCCGGGAGACATCAGCATGGAAGAAATTGGAAACCACATAGCTGAAATCTCTACAGTAATAGCAACTGAAGTGAAGAAACAACTGCAGAAAAGTATGAAGGATATCAGAGAAGTAATCTCCCAGGTTAAAAAAAAAATATTCTAACTATAATAAAAGAAATACTGCTTCTAAAGATGACATTGATAAAAAGGAATAATAAAATGATAGAAATCTTGAATGAGAAATATAGAAAGAGAATGAAGGAAGCAGATTCAAAGAGATATACAGGAAATTTGCAACTCCATTACAAATTGGCAAACTCGTTTGAATGAAAGTGAAGAAAGACATTCAGCACTTGAACACACCATTGCAAACAGGTTAGGATGGATCTCTTAAAAACAACTAGGATCCAGGAAATAATAATTCGGCAGCTGCAAGATGATGGAAAGATGAACAGCATAAGACCGATAGGCATCAATGAGAAAGATGGAGCCAACACAAATGGCATAAAAAGAACATGGGCAGAAATAATAGCAGAAAACTCCCCCAATATAGGGAAACAACCTGACGTTGAGGTAACCAAGCCATACAGAACTCCTAATAATATAAACCAAAATAAATCTATACCCAGGCATATAATAATCAAGATCCCAGTAATACAGTACAAGAACAGCATACTAAAGGCTGCTAGAGAAAAGAAAGATCACTTTGAAGGGAAAACCCAATAAAATATCAGCCAATTTCTTGGACCAAGCCATCAAGTCAACAAGAGAACGGACTGAAATATTGCAAGCCCCACAAGAAAAGAAATTACAACCTGACTGAAACACCCTACTAACCTATCTTTAAAAATTGAAGAAGTAAAATACTTCCATGAAAAAGAACAACTAAAGGAAAGCATGATGACCAAACCAACCCCATGCAGAGTACTAAAAAATATTCCAGAAACGTATCAAGAGGGCCACAGTTCCACAAATGACATCAGAAAAAATGCTTGGAACAGGGCAAACAGTGAGAAACAGAAAAAAGTAGGGAACCAACAGCAGGAAAATAACACAGCAAACATAACCCAGTACATATCAGTTATAATACCAACGTAAGTGGACTCAATTTACCAATTAAAAGAAATAGATTGGCAGAGTTGATCGTGAAACAAATCCAACAGTAGGCAGTATACACGAAATACACGTAACGCAAGAAGAAATTCATAGGTTAAAAGTCAAAGGTTGGAAAACAATACTACATGTTTCAGGAGCTTAGAAACAGCAGGAGCAGCTGTTCTTTTCACAGACATCAAACCAGCAATGATCAAACAAGATAAAGAAGGCCACTACATACTTGTTAAGTGAAAACTTCAAGAGGAAGAGATGACAGTCATAAATATGTATGCTTCAAATATGGGAGCTCCCAACTATGTAAGACAATTTTTAAAGAACATGAAAAAACCTAATAACCAATAACCTTAAGACTCCTTTATTTCAAAAGATGGGCAAAGTACACCAAATTTTGCAAAGAGATAGCAGAACTGAACCAAACCTTTGAACAAATGGGTTTAGTGGACATTTCCAGAGTGTACTACTCAGTGACATCTGAATATATGTTTTTTTCAGCTACACATGAGATGTTCTTTAAAATAGACCACATACTAATCCAGAGATCATACATGAGTAAATGCAAACAAATAATAATTTTCCCATGCGTACTATCTGACCATAGTGCAATGAAACTGGAAAATAATGACAAAAACAATCACAAACGCCCCAGAAACACAGAAATTAAAGAATACCCTTTTCAGAAATCAATGGATTACAAATCAAATTAAAGAAGAAATTAAACAATATCTACAAGTCAACAAAAATTCAAACACCACTTACCAGAATATCTAGGATGCAAGAAAGTAGTTTTCAGAGGGAAATTTATAGTGGTGAACTCACACATTAGAAAAACAGAAGGAGAATACACAAATCCTCCAGCTTCTACAAAAAGAAGAGCAAAAGGAAGCCCAAAGACCAAAGATGGGAGGAAAGTATAAAGATTAGAGCATAAATTAATGCAATTGAGACAAAGAAAACAATAGAAATAATTAATCAATGAAAGAGTTGGTTTTTTGAAAGATTAAACAAAATTAATAAACCTCTATTAAACCTCATCAAAAAGGAAATAAAAAGCTCAAATTCAAGCAATATGAAATGAAAAATGGAAAAAAAATAATGAAAAGTGCAAAATTACTACAGAGCCTGTGGAAATATAGAAGATCACCAATGACTACTTTGAAACTCTTTACAAACACAGAATGTAAAGCACAGAAGAAATGGACAGATTCCTAGATAGGTACAAATTACCAAAACTAAATCAAGAAGTTATAAAAACTATGAATAACCCAATATCAGCCAATGAAGTTGAAAATGAAATAAAAAATTTGCCAACAAAGAAAAGCCCTAGTCTTGATGTATTCACAGCTGAATTCTACATGAGATTTAGAGAACATTTAATCCCAATACTCCTCAAACTCTTCAGTGAACTTCAAAAGGAATCAATACTCCCAAAATCATTCCAGGAAGCAAGTAGTATACTGATACCAAGCACAGTGAAAGACTCAGCCAGAAAAATGAATTACAGGCCAGTTTCTCTGATGAACATAGATGTAAACATTCTCCATAAAATGCTAGCAAACAGAATGCAGCAAATCATCAGGAAAATTATACACCACAACCAGGTAGGCTTCATCTCAGGGATGCAAGGATGTTTTAACATAACATATGCAAGTATATAATTGTGATACACTTTATCAATTGAGCCAATACCGAAAACCATACGATCATCTCAACAGATGCAGAAAAGGTTTTCGACAAAATCCAACACCCATTCATGATCAAAGCATCACAGTAATTTGGAATAAATGACTATTACCTCAGTCTGATAAATGCCATCTCTGAGAAACCAACAGTCAACATAACTGTAAGTGGAGAAAAACTGATAGCTTTTACTCTAAAATTGGCCATAAGACAAGGATGTCCACTATTACCACTCCTATTCAATATAATTCTTCAATCATTATCCAGAGTCATCAGACAGGAGAGAGAAATACATAAGAATAAGGAAAAAAGAAATAAAGCTATTATTATTCACAGATAACATAATAACTTATATATATGGCACCCAAAAAACTCCACCAGGAAGCTCTTATAATTAATAAACAAATTCAGTAGCATAGCAGAATACAAAGTCAACATCCCAAAATGAATAGCATTGATCTACACAGATAAACTCACTGAGAGAGAAACTAGAGAAATAATACCCTTGATGTTAGAATCCAAAAAATGAAATACTCAAAATTCATCCAGCAAAGGAAGTAAAAGATCTGTATAATAAAAATTACAATAGTCTGGTAAAAGAGATAGAAGAGCATTTGAGACAATGAAAAGATATTCTATGCTCATGGATAGGAAAAGCAATATTGTAAAGATGGCCATTCTCCCAAAATTGTTAATTAGATTTAATATAATCCCTATCAAAATATCATCATTGTACCTCACATATCTAAAGATAGCATTCCTAAAATTTATTTGGAACCTGAAAAGACCAGGAATAGCAAAAGCAATCCTAGACAACTAAGGCATTACAATTCCTGACTTGAAATCATATTACAAAGCTACTGTGATAAAATCAGCACGGTACTGGCAAAAAACAGATCCAAGGATCAATCAATAGGTTAGAGAATGCAAATACAACTACAAGCACACTTAGCCATCTTATTTTTGACAAAGGGGCTAAACATGTTCACTGGCAGAAAGATAGCCTATTTAAGCAATGACGCTAGAAAAACTGGCTGTCCATATGCTGAAAACTAAAACTAGACCCTGGTCTATCACCATGCACTAAACTAAAGTCAAAATGAATTAAAGAACAAAACATTAAAATAGAAACACTAAATGTACTGGAAGAGAAAGTAGTTAGAAATCTTGACGACATAGGGGAAGGCAGAGAGTTCATGAACAAAAATTAAGTTGCACAGGAAATACTTCAAAGAAAGAATCAACTGTGATTTCACCTTACTGAGAAGTTTCTTCCTGTCAGAAGAAATCACGAACACAGAGTGAAAAAAACAAACTTCTAAATGGAAAAACTAATCTTAACCAACAATCACTCAAAGCGCTTCTACCTAGAATATATAAAGAACTAAAAGTCATCAGGCCTCACAATTCAAAGATCCAGTGCAAAAGCAGGCATCTGAAATGAACACACATTTCTCAGCGGAAGAAATACAAATGACAAAGCAATACATGAAAAAATGTTCCAACTCATTGGTCATTTGAAAAATGCAAATCGAAAACACTGAGGTTCCATCCCACCCCAGAAAGAACAGCTGTCATAAAGAAACCAAGTAATAACAAACGCCGGGAAGGCTGTGGGGAAAACGCAACCCCTCTCCACTGACGGTGGGAATGCAGACTGGTAGAACCAGTGTGGAAATCAGTATGGCAACTCCTTAAAAAGTAGGACTGCAAATCCTCTTCGACCTAGTTATTCCTCTTCTCAGTACGTTTCCAAAGGAATTGAAAACACCGTACCACAGTGACACATGTGCACACCTATTTATAGCAGCACAATTTGTCATAGCCAAATCTTGGAAACAACCAAAATGCCCTTCACCTGAGGAATGGATAAAAAAGACGTGGTATTTTTGTACAATAGAGTATTACTCAGTCATAAAGGAAGCCAGACTTAAGGCTTTTATAGGTAAGTGGGAGCAGCTAGAGGCCATACTCATAAGGGAAACAATTTGGACCTACATGCATAATTATCATATTGTCTCCCCAAAGTAAGATCCGAAAGGTCTAATAGATACAGTAAAATGGAAAGAAAGTGAATATAAAGAATAAACAATGAAGACAACGGAGAGGAGAAAAGACAGGAAAAAAGGGAGGAGGAAAATTCACGCAAGCATATATACAGGATAGCTGAGATGATTGCACTAGTAATCTCCATTAATTTTATAAACGTAACAGTTAATGCTTAAGATTTTCACGTTGACTAACACTACATGCTAATATCTGTCCTCTGAGAAACTATATTGAAGACAGCAACGTGCAACACAAAACCATGGTTGAATGCCGTCCACAGCATCCCTGCTCTGTTCTGCTGGCGCATGTCTCTGCAGGAGTCTCTGGTGTCGCCCATAGCCACTGTGCCTCTGCACGTTTGGGCCACCACCCCACACGGAGAGCCAGGACCAGGGAGGTACCCCCCATGTGTGGTCCTTGTCTTCGCTCTCCCCGTGGGCTGTGATTCCCATTTCAGATCCTCGCTGGGTCCTGGGGACCTACACCCCTCTGTCTTTTCTTCCTCACATTGCTGTATGGATTCCAAAATCGAGAGTGGCTTCTTTGCTGTTCACCATCCTGCCATCTTCCTAGAAGTCCTTATGTTTTATACATGTCAAGTATGTTCAACTTCTCACACACCAGCAAGGTATAGCAACGTGCAATCATTTTCAAATAAGGCTCAACAGTGAATTTCCAGTGCACTGCAGGGCAAACTCCCATCACTCAACAGCAATGGTTTTCACTGGGTAAAGTCGCCATGCTCTGGAGCGTTCCTACGAGGACTGAGACAGCCCAGCCTTGGTCTCTTTCCTCATACCCAGCTGTGCATCAGGAGCGGGGCTCAGTGCCGGGCTCACCCGGGGGATAAGGAAGCTGCCCCATGGCATTCAGAGCCACAGGGGAGTCATTGGAACCCTGGTACCCCGAGATCAGCCACCCGTCTATATCTCTGCAGGGTTTACACATCGTCCTCCTGACTCAGCAAGCATGCACTTCCGGTGAGCCTCCATCCACGAGCATCTTCCCCCACCTGCCCACCTGAGTCAGGCTTCTAGTTGAGCCATTTACGTTGTCCTTGTTGAGCAGAAAGGAGCGTAGCTCTCGCCCCAGCACAGGCCTGAGGAAGATCAAGTCCTGAGCCTGCTTAGCGTGTGGAACACCTGACTTCTCAGGAAAGTAACTTTCGAGGTTTCCTTTTTTGCCGCTGCTGTTTTCCTGCTTCTGGCCACAGCACAGGAGTCCCTGTGAGTGTGAGCTCCCGAATTCTATTCAAAATCATGAGCCATATGAGTATTTAACACTTCGTGTCCTGTGCAGCTCTAGTGGCTAACGAACTGTCACTTCGAGTACAGTTTGTGCTATATGACGTTATTGGTTCAACAAAGACGGTGGAGAAAAGCTGAAGAAGATCTGAACAGATTTGTGAAGCTTTGTATACGGGAAAAATGTCATCGTGTATGTATGTGTGCAGACATTTAACTCACTTTTCTTCTTAATTCAATAAAAAATAACTAATTGCAACCTTTTAAAGTGAGAGATTAGAAGCAAAAAAACTGATACATTTTTCCCCTCCTCTACTCCTTTTTGAAAGAACTGTTTGTTTATTTATTTATTTATTTATTTATTATTTTTTGGCCTGCTCAGCCTACCCTGAGGGCAGGGCTGGCAGGGCATGTGGTGCCTGGTCAGATGAGCTCACTACCTGGCAAGTGGGATAAAATTTCAGAGCTTTTACAGATACTGACTGCCTCTAAATTGTAAGTGACTTCATTAGAATACTAAAGATAGTTTTATAGAAGCCAGAAGGGCTAAGGAAGGGCCAGCAAGATAGCTCAGCAGACGGATTGCCTGCCTAGGCAGGTGCAGAGACCTGGATTCCATCCACACCACCACAGGTTGCACCGGCGCCACTCCTGGGTGCACCGAGCCAGCCACCAAGACCAAGCATGGTGGTGCACACCTGTCATCCCAGCACTGGGGAGGCTGCAAGCAGGAGGATCACTGTGAGTCTAAGCTGTGTAGTGAGACTCTGTACCACATATAGAAACAAGGAAAGAAAGAAAGAAAGAAAGAAAGAAAGAAAGAAAGAAACAAAGAAGGCTTGTTTTATGTGAAACTCCAATAATCCTAGAATTTGTTGCTTTTTGACATTCATGAAAGTAAATGATTTTGAGCAACTTGAACTCAGCATGGCTTAAGATTCTTGGAAAAATAACTTAAAAATATATTGACAAATATTTGTTCTTTAAAATTTATTTCTATTGTAATGACTGATATTTTATCTGAACTGCTCTCTGACAAATCAATAGAAACAGAGACTCTTTGTATGTATCGATTTATCAAAGTTTATCTTGCCAGTGAGTTCAAAGAACAGAACATAGCAGCAGTGGTCAAGGTGAACTGGATTCTACAACCAGCACATAATTTTGGTTTATTTTCAAATAAGTAATTCATTGTCAAAAACAGTGTTCCACCACTCCCAATATTTGGGCATGTGTGAGTTCTGGGTGATAACCTGCCTTCCTTCCTAAGTTCCATATAATTTGGAGAAATCGTCTTCCCTGCGATTTCATAGACTCCGTGGTGAATCCACCATCTGCTATTTGCACTCGGTGCCAAGCACAATTCATCTTCATTTAAGAGCTCAGCATCACGAACTTAACCAAAAGAAGCTGCTGTGGGAAGGGATGGCAGAAATGAGACTCTCAGAGAAGTTTTTATTTCAGAAAAAATACCTGAGCAAAGGTTTAGGCGAAACGTTGACAAGCACGTTGGGAAAAAAAACAAACAACAGCAAAAACAAACAAACAAACCACTGTGTCTTCCACAGTAAAGGCAGAAATGTGAGTCACAGGATCACCTGGGAGACGGCGGTGAGGGTCGTGAGGGTGTGAGGGTATAGCTCGAGGACCCCAGCCAAAATGTCCAGCTACAGAGAGATTGTGTTAAATTCAGGGAGAGAAACACGAATACTTAAGAAATGTTTGAAATGAAGATAGTTCAGGCAGGGGTAGTCCAAGTCATAGCCTGAGAAAGAGGGGTGCTCAGGAGGGTGAGTGAGCACAGCTGTTGGTGTGAGGGGCCCCCAGGGAAAGAAGCCCTTGGAGCTGGGGGACACTCAACTATAGAACCAGGTGAGTTGCTCAGGGACAAGCGACCTGCAGGGCAGAGTGTAGCTTGTTCATAAACACCTGTGCACTGGCAGGCCAATCCTACACCCCTCCTTGTACGGCTGCATCCGTAGCCCTAGGGGGAATAGAGGTCTAAGAACATTGCAGCCCTGTTAGTGTTTATTTAGCTAAGAATCCCAGAGTTCACTGAGTCCACTGGTACGGGGACCGGTGAAGCCAGGGCAGCAGGCATCGCAAGCCTGCACGCCACGCCAGCTCTTCTCGTCTCTGGGTTAATCTTGCAGCCCTGCTGACTCGGAGAACAGCCTGAGGTACTCACAACATTAACTGTCAGAGTTGATTTGAAAACTAGCTATGGTGAAGCATATGAAACATATCAGAGAAGAGTCTGTAGTCCTCAACTCATATTTCCTGAGTTGTCTGGATTTGTTTGCTTTCTGCTATGTCATCCACTAGAGTGCATATTAAGAAGAGGCGGCAGCATTGGTATTAATGAGATTTCCAACGCTGAAGCCAACAGAAGCGATGGTGGTTGAGTACATGTAAACAGGACAATCCTATTTGCAGCCAACCCCAACCCTTCATTTCATAGTTCAAGGGTAAAAATAATAGGCGGCAGAATTTCAAGTTTACTTTGAGAGATGAGACATTTGCTGGAGTGACTTTAAAAAATTCATGGTCTGTGTCTGTGTGCCAGGTGGGATCTTTCACATTATGAAAGCAAAGTTCATGCCAAGCTGTCTTATTCCTGGAAGTCACACAAGCTTACAGTGCAGCCGCGGTGATATCTTAATCAAGAGGAAGTGGAGCGGCGCTGAGACTGCCTTCCAGGATGACCTCATGCTGCTCTCCAGATGGGGCCTTTTCCTACCTTGGCAATTTAAAGCCTGGGATTTTGTGCTTATCAATGTTTTATTTATGGAATATTGCGTCCCTCTGAAAACATGCTTCACTGACACGCAGCGTTTGCCTCTGAAGCAGACTACTTAGCGGGGAAACATAAGCTCTTTAGTTGGCATGAGCCAGCCCAAGGGTAGATGTTTCGTAAACACCTGAGTTGGCCTCCCAGGGCCATGTAAGGACGCCATTAACTATGAGGAAATGACGGCCAAGGTCTTTGAGTAAATTGCATGCTGCTTTGTAATGAAAAGCAGGTATGTTTCTCCTTGACTGAAAGAAAGTCATTTGCTTATCGGGGGCCACCATCTGAACATGGCCTAAGTAAGCTTCGAGTGGCCTCTGAAGGGACGTCCCTCCCACCACAGCAGAGGAAGGTGACCCATGCGAGGCTTGGGGTGCCAGGCTCCCCTTCATGCAGGTCTGCTTCCTGACAGGGTTGAGGAAGGCTCTCATGCCTCCTGAGACCGGGACCTCAAACCTTCCAGAGACCCTGAGGCTTTTCTTCATTTCTGAATTTACTTATCAGTTTCAAATGCCAAGGGTTTCCTCAATTAGGATGATTGGTAGAGGACAAGAGATTCATTTCTCTTTCATTCATTCTTTAGTTTTTTAAACTTGCTAGCCTGGCTGTATGGATAATGCGTATTCTGTGTATCCGTATTGACATATAATAGGAATTTTGTGTTGGTTTTAACTTATCAACTGGATTGTTTGAACACTGATGATCAGATATTTTGGTTTAAAGTTAGACGCATGAAGATCTTGTGTGGCTTCAGGACTCTCTTCATTGATGAGTGACTCATGTGACCTGAAAATTCATCTCATTATTCGTGCCAACAAGTTTCCATCATGCCTTTTGCAGTTCTTTATCTATACTAACTGCTGAATTTGCATGTAAGCAGATTTCGTGGTTAGTAGAATAAGAATTGCGAATGTGTAAAATCTTAGCAGCTTAAACCAGGAAGAGCCACATCTGCCTTCACCAGGGGCAACATGGCGAGATGCTGGTAGTCAGTCTTGATTAAAGTTCTTAAAGGGGGGAAAACGCAAAAGCCAGAAGGGATACCTTTAGCTAATGACAAGAATGATTGTTTTTCCACATTAATAAAAATGACAGTGCTTTTGGTGCTACAAGTCATCTCAGAATTACCCTTGAAGCAGCTGAGGTCTGAAGAGCGTGGCCGTGTAAGGAGCTGCCGGGACCCACCGGAGCTTGCTCTCTGGGTCTCAGAGGTCCTGCCTGCAACAGGGAAGTCCTTCTCAAGGCGTCCTGTCCAAGCATCCACAGTGGCTACAACGGCCACGGTGGCCATGCCAGTAGCGCTGAAGGCTTTGCCTGAGATCCCCGGTACAAGGAGCTCCCTATCCTCGCCTCCCAGGTGATGTGCCTTCATGGAAGAACTCTGAGAAATCCTTCAGAGCTACTAAGCTGTTGGTAAATTTCTTCTTGGGCAGTGCTTCAATGTTTCCCTGCCTTTCAGCAATGACTCCCTTCCTACCTGTACGCTTGCCTGAATTTGCCTCAGTTTCCTATTTGTTTGAAGTAGAAACTCTCGACTACGGGGTGGATATTTTCATTTAATCAGCGTCTAATTCTGTTCATTGATGTGGCTCTTGTTCACTGTCTTGTACCTGCTTTTTTCCGGGAAAGGATGTCAGAGAATCTATCTCTTTTTTTCTGAGATGTCATCCTCTGTCACCAATGTGCTATGTACAGCAGTCGACAGTGCAGTTGGTTGCCACACTGCTCTCTCTCTGTCTCTCTCTCTCTCCTCTCTTACATCTCCATCCATTTCTCCTCTTCCCTTCCTTCCTTCCCTCCATCTTTTCTTTCTTCCTTCCTTTATTAGAGAAAGGTATGTATGTCTTTTAATTACTTAGGGAAATTATGAAACAGTAGTAATAACTTTATTCCATTTATGGAGTCTATCACTTTGCCTAATTAGGTGTTCATTATTTGCTAATTTATACTAATAATTCAAATGATTATATCAACTATTGAAGTCTAAGGGATGCTTTGTGTGGCATTTTCCCCCATCCTCAGTAACTACATTAATTCATGCTAACCACATTTGTAACACTTTAACCGCCATTTTAATCTGGGTGGGGTTCAGCTGCTGCTTCACCAGTGTCCCTGTGTTTATATCTCTAGTCAAATCTTTGATAGAGCTGGAAAGCACCATCCACTCTCAAGACAGGCTCAGGAGCACCGAGAGCCCTCCCCAGCTCTGGGTTGCCTTCATAAAATTTCTGTTTCTGAAGTAGCCGCAGTGCCAAGAGACTGGCCTGGATGGGGCAGGATACAGAAGGCAGGTTTACTTTCCTAGCAGCAGAAGACAACGCAAACGGCTTACAGAGGCGACTTTAGGGGAACAGTTGTTCAGGGCAGCGTCAGCAAAGGGCGTTCCAGAGCAGCGTGAGTGGAGGTGAAAGCGTGAGCCTGCAGGTTATCAGACCTTAGTGGTAGGAAGCGGGAGAAGCTAGCCCGGGACCACCGCAGAGAAGGGGGCAGGCAGGGCAGCAGCCGTAGAGCCCTCTCGGTGGGCGTGCGTGCGTGCGTGCGTGCCCGCCAGATCAGATGCTACTGTAGTACTTTGTTATACGTTAAGCAGTGATGCCAGGGAGATTTGAGGCAATTGAAGACGCTTTCAAGAAAAAGAACAGGCAGGGCTTCATCTCGGTTGCCCGCGTGGAAAGCCGCATGGCTTGGAAGGTGTGTGGGAGGCTCGCCGTGCCTGCGTTGCTGTGGCAAGTGTGTCATCTGGAGAGGCCTACTGCAGCTCACTGAGGAGGGAACCCGCAACGTTGTGAGCACACGTGCAAATAAGGCTCGTAATGAGGGGGAGGGGTGGGGCCGTTCCTGTGGGGGTAGGGGGCGTGTGGAGCTTGGGAAACGAGTCAGCTCCGCGCAACACGGTACTTGGGAATCGGAGGAGCGTAAGGCCAGCTGACTACTGGGACAAGGCTTTCCACCGTGGGTGCCGGAGGGTGAACCAGAAGGCTCCAGGGAGCTGATGCTTTGCCTCCAACCCAATCTCGAGCCTTCGAGGGCATCGCCCTACAGCTTCTTGCCTGCTGCGGGGAGCCTTGAGTGGGGCTCAAGCTGCCCGCGATTCTGCCACTTCTCAGCTTCTGGGTTTGGAATGAATGAGGCGGTGCCGCACAGACCCCCAGGTGCTGGAGGACAAAGGACTTCAGGTGCCCACGCAGCTGCAGACCACACGGTGTAAAGCGCGAGTCTCCAGGGTACGGTGTGCGCATGCGCTCCCTACGCTGCGTGACGTGTAGAAACATTTAACGAATTGGACTCACCGGAAGTTAACTTACTTAGTAAAACAGATGTCTATTTTTGCAATCATAATAGCTTTAATATCAGAGAACCAGATTATAGTATTTTTCTGGGCACCACAGGCTAGTTGAACTGATTTCGTAGCATTTGTTCTTTACTTCGTAGTTGACTCATATTGTGAGCAGTAATTGTTTTTTAATTATTTATGTGTTGGCCTCAGAGACCCCCACGAGTTCCGTGGGAGATCATTACCGTGCAGGAAACAGACGCTGAGATGTACCTTCTGTCGTTCGCCAGTGTTCATTTTGAGGCTCGGTTTCTTTGTCTTTGCCTTTCCACCGGTGCTTCGCTGTCACCTTGACTGGCTCACATGTCGGGTGATCCGGAGCGCTCAGAAGGACGGTCAGGTGCAGTGGCAGAGTCCCTCTAGCTACCTGTGACCCACGCTGTGAGCTGGAGCGAGGCCTGCCCTTCCGAGGCGCGGGCATGGACTCCGGTGGGGAGCCCTGCCAAGCAAGACCCTGGGCTTCCTCAGCTCCCGGGTGTGCCCGGCAGGCTTTCTGAACGCTTCGGGGGTGGGTCTCCTTAGGCGAGGAAGTCCGCTCCGAGGTCTAAAGACATTCCCTTAAAGAACATTCAAATGCATGTCTTTGAAAAAGTTGTCTGCTTCCCAAATCCAGTGATTTCTGCCATTGATCTATGCCAGGGCAAATGAGTTTGGGCAGAAATCTTGGTCTTTGGCAGATGGTTTTAAAGGATGAATCTTCCAAAAGGATTTAATCACAAAGAATTTTAAAATTACCAGTGCTCTTTGCATTATTATCTAAATTATCTGTCCAACATTGCCTAGATTGATTCTAAGTCTCCAAATTCCCGTGCTTTTGTGCTGATGTCAGCATCATTTTTATTAGATTTTTCACGATAGATTTTTTTTTTTTTTTCAGGACCATAGAAATACACAAAGCCTGCAGATATTAACAGAACACTTGTCTTGATACGTGTGATGTACAAATCAAAATAAACATCTGTATCTCCTGAAATATGTATCCTTTCTTTATGGTAACAACTTCAAAAATTCTTTCTTCTACTTTTCTGAAATTTACAGGACGTTGTTGCTGCTGACAGCCGCCAGCCCCGGCCTTGCACTTCTGTCCAACTGTAACTCATTCCCTGGTTTTCACCCTCTCTGTTCTTCCTACTCTCTGGTAGCCACGGCTCCACTCTTACATTTAACAGAGCCACAGTTATTTATTTATTTATCTTTTTGAGACAGGGCCTCGCTATGCAGTCCTGTCTGGCCTTGAGCTCACTTTGTAGGTGAGGCTGGTCTCCAACTCACACTGATCTTCCTGCTTCAGCTTCCTAAGATAGATTTATCTTTTATGATAAACACTCAGTGTCTTTTGGATGAACCTAGAAATATAGTCCTTTTCATGGTTCTGTAAGAGGAAATATTCCATACAAAGGAGATTTTGGTTACCCCTGGCTCACCTCACCAAATCTTGGAAACAGATCAAATCCAACCAATATTAATTTGTTGTATTAATTAATTGTTATTAAGAAGACAGCAGCAACTTTAGGGATGACCTGAAGCCCATCTGAAAATACATTACACTAGGGCAAAGCTGACAACCTGCCACCAATATTAGAGATCCCTGCTAAGAGGGCAACGAAGGGTGACAAATGGTGTCACCTCTTTAGAAGCAGCTTTAGCTAACTTAGCTCTGATCGTAGGGGAATACTCTTTTGTCCATATGTTACTCAAACTGTGATAAATAACTTCCGTTCAAGCCTCCAGCAGTGGCCTTTTCTTCTCAGTTTTCACTGACTACAGAACATTTGAGAAGGATGTCACAAAGGCTGAACTTTAAAAGAACACAGGAGGAACAGGTCCCCTAAGCCATGCGTGGCCTGGGTCCTCTCATCTCTACAGGGGCCAGGACTTACAGCAAGATCAGGAGGGATTAGTTTGCCCTTACTAGGAATTAAGGAACTTCTAGGCATTGGGGTTTCTAGGAACTAAGCCTGGGGTCCCAAACCCTTGACCTCTCTCTAGTCTGCCTCCTCCTAGACGTGGCTTCCTCGCGTGGTTGAGACGTGGCTCCCTCGCGTGGTTGAGACGTGGCTCATCCTCTGGGCAGAACAGGTCTGGCTGCCTTCCCTGCCTGGTTGCACATCTGTGCTCCAGGGCTCCTCCGCACAACTTGATTTGGAGAAGGAGGCAGTGTGTATAGCCCGAGGTGAGCACCACACCATGCAGAGGTCGTATTTCAGGCCCACGTAGAAGAACAGTGTGTCCAAAGTGCACAGAAACAGACCAGTGATGGTGGCTTATAATTTCACATATTTGGGAAGCTGTAGCAGGAGGATCACAAATTCAAGGCTGGTCTCAAAAACTTCATAACACCTGGTGTCAGAAAAAGAATGATCTGGGTATATATTGACATATAGCGCAGGAGCTCCGGGGTACAATTCCCAGTACAGAAAATAAAACGAAACAAACCAATAAACAACAAAAACCCCAAAGAAAAACCCAGAGAAAGGGCTGGAAACATTATAGTCAAGTGGCACAGAGCTTACCTAGCCTGGGTGAAAATCTTCACACTGAAAACAAACAAAAAAAGACCACAAAATACAAAGCACAGAAAATGAAGGCAAAGTCCTTCTGAAATGTTATCTAATAAGAGCTTCCAAAAATCTGCTCCTTTAGAAAAGCAGTGAGAATGCTAGACTTTAAAGAAGGAAAAGTCATAATGGATTTGTTCCAAAGTTGGGGAAGGGCTGATGTGCTTGTAGCTGAGGGGTACTTATTCAGAAAAAGGGCTGAGTCATGGTAAAGATAGGGTGTTTGCAGCACGAAAGCTCTCACTATGCTTATCCACCTCTCCCAGTAGTCTTGAGACCGATAACCTTGCCAGGTTGAAAGTCAGCAGCCTGGGAAGCACAGAGTGGGTGAGGATGGAGGTGCCGGCAGGGTCCCCCAAAGCGACACCTGCAGGGAGTAGCCACCTTGGCCTTGCCTGAACCAACACACCATGACGTGAAGGTCTACGTCTACCCGTTATGGTTTGTGTGTATCTGTCCCCTCAAAGCCTCATGCAGTCACTGAGGAGCAGCTCTGTTTACAGTTGTGATTAAGTCATGATCCAAGGCCGGGAGTATGGGTGTTAGTACTGCCGGGATTGTGGGTGTGGGTGCTACATCCAGCCTGGGGCAGATAGCCTGAATGTAACATAAGAGAGACAGAGAGACAGACTGTCTGTTGTCATGGCTGCTGCTAATTCTCCACTCTGCTTTCTTGCTCTGCTGCCACCATGAACTGCTGCCCTCTGTCCTGTGCTGCTCTGCCTTGGAGCCAGCCGAGCATGGACTAAAACCTCCAGTAACTGTGTGCTAAATAAACCCCACTTTCCTTCATTTTAAGTGTCGGGTATTTGTCCCAGCAAAGAGAGAAAAGTAACCAAAACCCACTGCACATGCTGAAATCCTACTGTCGTGGGTGATGAGTTGGAAGATGGGGACTTGGGAGGGGATCAGGTCTAGAAGGCGAGTGACATCGGTTCTCCTAATGAAGATGCCCCAGAGCACTCACTGTCTTGCTCCTCCTACCATGCACGCTCCAAACGGGAAGGCAGAATCTGGGGACCAAGAAGTAGGGTCTCACCTGGTACTAAATCTTCTGCCACTTGACACCTACAGACACTTGGCTTTTGGCGAAGATGTCAAGACCATTGAAAGACGATACGATAGTGCTTTCATGAGATGGAGCTGGACAGCAGCAGATCTGCTCATAAGAATCAGTGAAGCCTCCGTCTGGCCACACACGCAGTAGTTGCCACTGTGTGTCTTTTTAGGAATAGGTCGTCAAACAATGGAACTGCAAGAAGAAAATAGTAGAGTAGACCTTTATGATCGTGGATTAGTCAGTGGTCTCTGAGATACAGCCCTGAAAACACAAGGGACAAAATAAGAAAAATACAGAGAGTGGACTTCTTCAAAATTTAAACTTTTGAACTCTTAAAGACACTGTTAAGAGTGAGAGGACGATTCACCCAGCATATGAAAATATTTGCAAGTCACACGTAGAAAAACCTTGTTTGTGAGCGTTATTCATTCAGGAAGCCTGGCTGTGATTCTGAGCACTCATACTGTCTTAGTAACTTTTCTCTAATTGCTGGGACAAATACCCGCCACTCAAAATGAGGGAAGGAAAGGTTTACTTAGCTCACAGTTACTGGAGGTTTCAGTCCATACTTGGCTGGCTCCAAGGCAGAGAGGCACAAGGCAGAGGGCAACCTTTCATGGCGGCAGCTAGGAGCAGGAGCACAGGGAGAGGTAGCAGCAGCTCCAGCAGCTACCTTCTCTTCCTATCCTGCATTGAAATGCAAGTCACCTGCCCCAAGGAAGGTACGGCACCCACACCCACAAGGATCAATTACAAATTCCAGAAGCCGCCCTATGACTGCATGAGGCTTTGCGGGGACACCTAGACACAGACCATAACACATACCAATGCTGATTTCTCTAAGTCAAACAACAGAAACTCAGATTATTCATTCCACAACCCAAAGGTGGTCATATAAATATTACAACGCTATAGTCTAGTTGAAAATATTCGAGAAAATACAGAACAAAAGGAAAAAGGAGACTGAGTTTCCTGGCTGGTATGAGAGACATGGAGGAGGAGGCCACCCTGCAGGACGATCTTCACACATTACTGGTATTGCGTGGCATTGCTCATTCAAGAAGTTAAAACTTATGGAAAGTGTTGGCGCATCTGGCAGGATGTGCCGAGAGCCGGGTCCTTACCACGGAAGGTTTGACTATCCTCCAAGACTCGTCTTCAAAATGTGCGAGTGATTCTCTCAGTGTGTAAAGCGCACACTGCCGTTAGGCCTGCTCAGCACACTGCCCTTCCCCTCCTGCACTCTGCTCCGAGGGGAGCCAGGAGCCAGGTTTGTGGGCAGCCCTGGAGAGTCCTTAAGTTTCATTTCAATAGCGGCTGAGAAATGAAAGGACAGTTTTTTGTGGGTTTTTTTTTTGGCGGTTCTGATGTTCATGAGGAGCAGCTAAAGCTCGGTGGCAGCAGACGCGCCGCCCCATGCTCTTGCTAGCGTCTGCTTCTTCCTTCTCGTTCACACTCGCTTATCCTCCAAGAGAGGCATACAGCCTGGAGATGCCAAGGGACGCCTTCCAGATCGCACCGGCTTAAGTCGGCTGCTATATTCTCTTACAATCTCTGCTGTGGTGCCAGAGAGGACGTCCAGCCGTGGGCAGGGGTCTGTGGGCCAGGGCAGCAGCAGCAGGGCGAATCTTGGCCCTAGGAATCTGCAAGGCACCTGAAACGTTCAGCTCTTTGCTTGATGCTGAGATGATTGCTTGCTCTGTCATATGAATAACAGAGCTCGGTTCATCAGCTCCTCCTCCTCTGTTAGCTGGTTGCTGTACTGTTTGCTACAAGCTTAAGTTCTGGAAATAAGGAATTTAATCAATAATTCTTTAGCTAAAACCATTCCGTTCCCCATGAAGTAGAGAACCAAAGACTTGTTAGATAAAAAGCTGTTTTCTCTCTGATTTGGAAAAGAAATAACTCGTATGGAAAGAGCTTGCAGATCAGATTGGCTCTGACTCCACAACGCTTCAGGGAAGGGCGCTTCCAGCGCAGTGCTGGCATCTCTGCTTCCTCCGTGCTCTACTGAGAAGCAAATCCTGAAAGATTTTATGCAGGGTGGAGGAACGAGTGGGAGGCAAAGTGTTATGTGACATGAAATATACAGAGTTAAAAACTCTGCCCTGCTCGTCTTCATTATTCAGGGCTGTTCATTCTGAGCCTTCTCTTCTGAAGTGGCTAAGTATTTTTTGTACTCTCTACCATCCCACAGATTTTACTGAGGGAGGCAGAAGTACTTGACAGCTGCCTTCCAGGTTGTGCGGCGGTCCCTAAGTCGATGGCCCACTCCACCCCGTCCTGAGCAGCCATCGTGCAGTTCTAGAACTGGGCTACATCCGGGTCCTCTCTCCACATGTGGCTCACAGTGCTCCCGGGGGCACAGATTCACCACCCACCACTCATTTCTCAGGTTACTCATTGTGATACTTATTCTCATTCCTGGGGTGTCGCTGGCAACAAGAAATGCCACTGGGCCCGAGCCAACGACAGTCCTGCCACCTGGAGCACACGAAACCACATCTACCCTTCCCCCTCACACAAGTAAAATACTAGCAGGCTGAACTGCGCTGCCTTGCCAGCGGGACCCTCACCCCTGGCCCTCTGTCGCTGTGAAGCAAGCCTCAGTGCGAGTCGTGCGCTGCAGAGGGATTCTGTCCCAAGCTGCTCCTTTCTCCCCCACCCCTCCCCCAGCTCCTCCTACGGGCAGGAGCCTTCATCTGTCAGACCTGGAGGTCCGCGCCCTCGCCTACCCTGGGAAGACCTCAGCTCCCAACGACAGCCTTCTCCGGCTTTCCTTTCGGGCTCCAGCTGTGCCCAAAGCCCTTCAAGCCATTTCCAGACACGGTTTGGCCACCTCTGAGTACCTCTACTGTGGCAGAAAGAGCCCTGTTGGCTATAAAGTGCCTTCTGCTGTTTTGCTAGCTCCCTCTTCAGGCCACTGCTACTTGTCACTTCTAAGCCATGTGCCTGAGCTTGCAGTCCACAGTGTCCCTGTCATCAAAGGCACACAGAATTTCCCAGGAAGATTGAGGTAAAAAGAGGGGTGCAATTTCCCCACCTCACACTCCTAACTGAGCCTGAAGATGTCATTTTCTTCTCATGGTCAGTGTCCTTGAGGTGACTTCATGTGGGAGGAGCTTGGGTCAGGCTCTGCACGCTCCAGCCTCCACCAGGCCTTGGCTGTGTTCCCGAGATGCAGAGCCCAGCGAGCATGGGGTCGTAAGGCTCTTTAGGGCACTCGTGGAGCCACCTATTGGGGGAAGGTGGCCGTAGAAGGCTTAGTGTCATCTGCTTCCAGAACTTCAAAACGCGCTTCACCCAGTTGACATCAACTTGCAGCTAGAGAGGGAAACAAACACCCTTAAAGAACGTAATAAAGATAATCTTGGCAACCCTAAGAAGTCATCCTAATTGGTTTTCTGGAGCAAAATCTTAACTTATTTTTAAACGTATCTATCTAATTCCACACAATTCTAGTTATAAACTTCGTTCTTTATGAAATCTAGGAAAAATCATCTTGAATAAAGGACCAAAGGTGTGGCAATGCCCCTAGATGATAAACGTAACATTTACTAATAAAAGTTGAATGCCACCTTGAGAATATACATATAAAAAAGAGAATGGGCATATATGCACATAAACATGAATATATATACATGTATATAAGCATGCGTACATACACATGTGCACATATACACATACACGTGTGTGTGCATGTGTAACGCTGTGGAAAGCACGAAGCCCCTGGGTCCCCAGGCTCAGCACCGGCCCTCTGCCGGTCACTTTCCAGCCTGCCCACCTAGACGCGTCTCTGCCTGGATCTTTATCCTCTGGTTTGGCCACTAGGGGGCACCAGTGGGAAATCAGAGCTTGGAAAGGAAGGAAAATCAGTTTCCTTTCCTCGCGCTCTGTTTAGCTGGACCAAAGATTGTAAAGGCTCAGCATTAGTTTCCCATTGCTAGGACAGAATACATAGTGGGCACGATTCAAAGAAGAAAGTTGGATTACAGAGTCTCGGGCCACGGTCAGCTGGTCATTCTGTCCCTAGGCAGAAACACTACAGTGGAAGGGCACAGTGCCATGGCCACCATGGTCACCTCCTGGCAGCCAGGGAACAGAGCAGGAAAGACGGGAGGAGGCGGGGCCAAGACGCGGCCTTCCCAGGCATCTGCTCAGCTCCGCCCCTCTGCCTGCGGCCTCCCAGCAGTCCGCGGGCAGCTCAGCACTCTCACCGCAACCGCTTCTCCACAGCCCGTCTCTGAACAGCAGGGACCGACGCAGCGTGGGAGATGTGGGCTACAGCAGGTTCCGCGCCACGTCCGAAGGCGCAGCCCTGCTCAGTGACCTCCGAGGCCTGTTCCCATTCCAGCGCCTTGGGGCCGAGCTGGGGCCACAGCTTCCTCCTCAGTTTGGTTTGCTCGGTGTGGACCTTTCATGTGCAACGTCATCCATAGCTGATGTCCAGACACGCTGTCTGTGCCTCGTAAACGCCACCGTCGTCAAATTCTCCTCACGCTCCCTGCGCATACCGCATCTTTCATACTGGACACTAAGTCATCAGCACCTACTCTTCTCCGTAACTCGGGGAACACCGTCCTTACCGACTGCCTGTCCTCCAGGACTCAAGCTGGACTTTCATTATGAATATAAAGCAACCTATACTCCCAGACTCTGCAAAAACCCTTTGCTGAAGGTTCTTGGGCCTCTCCCGTATGGTGATAGAACTCTCGGTCCTGTGTCTCTCCTGGGATTCCAAGGCAGAAGACTATGGCTTCATGTCCCTGACAAAACAAGCTGCACGTTGGCCTTGAGCCTGAGCCCAGACCGGACCCTGCTTCACTTTTGCAATAACTTGATTCTTCCTCATATTATAACCTATTGTACTTCAGACCCTCTGGAGCTAGAGAAACTGAGGGTAGGTGGAATAGCGTCAAGGGTTGGCCCATGCGGATTACTGACCGCAGAAGCTAGAAACAGCACGCCGACCATTATTAATGCTTCTCAGATTTTGAATGTATTCTAAATCACAATTAGCGTGATGTCAGAATAGCAAGAACAAAGAAAGTGGGACTTCTTTGCTTCCCATTGGTGCCCCTCTGCTCAGGTCATCCCTACGCTGAGCTATGCCAGCTCTCTCCTGATTGGCCTGTCATGGGGCAGTAAACACCTTGCTCTGCCCCGAGGCAGCAAGCAGATAGCCCCGACAGCTCCCGTGTCTGCGCTTACACTGCAGAGGTGGTGGTGGAAGGGCTCCATCTCTCTGATGGTACCAAAGCAGGCACTTCAGGACCTCAGGGCCACTGAGTGCCATGCCACACTGACCACTGGCCACTAGACTGCCCACCCTGCCACCCTGCTGGAGGCTCCTTCATGCACCAAGACCTTTGCCGACTACCGAGGGAGCTGCTGGTGACCCTGTCCTTATCTGCAGTTTCTTCCTCTCTATGGGCTGTCACTCCCCTGCACACAGCGTAGGGACGGCAGGCATTTCTACACCAATGCCTGTGCATTTAGTTTTCAAGTGAGATTTTTGCAACCTGTGACTAAGGAAATAGCTGAGAAAGAGGGATATGGTTCCCAATGACCTGTACTTTGAGCTTTAAAACATAGATCTATAAAGGATTCCAAAAATCAAGTTGCAGCCGTAGCCTACCCATGAGGCTTCTCACGTGGGACCATGTTATTATCCTTTTCACCAAACCAGCTGAAGAGGGGGGCATTAGAAACTTAAGGAAAGTTAGGGTGTTGGGTAGTAGAAGTTACTGTACCCAGCTTTCTTCTGGAAGATGGAGAACTTAGCCAGCCACAGCAAGCAGCGGGTGGGGTAGACAGCACTGGAATTCCTAGACATCCTTGCAAATTTCCCTAGAAGAGTGTAAAGGACAGCTATGAAAACTGCCCTTTAGAGAACTGCAGACCATGATAAAGAAAGCAAGCTTAAACAAAATTCACATTTAGGAAGAGGGATAAAGCAATCTGTTGTAGAAAAAAAAAAAAAAAAAAAAAGATAAAAAGAGAAATGACCAGGTCTACACATCTCCTCAAACTACAAGTGCCAGGTCTAGTGAAGCCAAACAGACATCAGTCACCCTGGTGGGTGACCAGGCCTGGGTGACCAGGCCTTCAGACCTACTATTTCCTAGAAAAAGGCTTTGTTTGGGCTTGCCAGATGGCTCAGTGGATTAAAGCACCTGCTTAGGCAGACTCAGGGGCTGGGGGTTCAATCCCCAGGCCTGCCGCGCTGGCCCCACCCCCAGAGGTGGATTGAGACAGCAATTGTGACTGGGGGTGGTGGCACGAGCCTGCAATTCTAGTGCTAGGGAGGCTGTAGAAATAAATAAATCATATTAGTGGTAGCTATGGATACACGATGTTTATGAAATGCAGTTAGAATGGGTGATTAGAGACAGGGAGTGCTGACAGTTTCAGATAGTAACCAAGCTGTGATTCTGAGTGCGTGCACCAACATGTGCTTTGCATATATAAAAACATATTTAGGGTCCAGTTGTAAGGATGGTAACACCAGTCGCGAACTTCCCTGGGCCCACATGCTCGTCTCACAAACATGAGGACGTCATAGCTAGTGCGTAAGGGGAGGAGGCGGCAGACGATGTGACAGAAGGCGTCATGTTTGTAGACCTCGGCTCTGCTCCACAGTCCCTGTCCCTTGGTGTGTGTCCGACTGTGCAGCCTTGGCACCTTCCCTAGCAGGGTTTCTCCACCTTGGATATGCCTTAGAATCAATAAAGAAGCTTTTAAAAACATGCATGTCATGAGGTGCTTTGCATTAAAGCAAAAATTTTTCGAGGTCAGCCTGGGCATCAGTATTTCAGGATTCTATATGATTCTATTGCACAAGGCCTTTTGGGAGCTCCTCTTCATGGTTAGGTGTCTTTCATTAGCAAAGCAATAGCCAAATTCTGCTTTTTTTGTATCTATGTACTCAATTAAAAATGTCAGAAGAATCAGTAGCTATAAAGCTGATGAAAAAAGTGTAAGGTCCACGCACAAGAGTCCAGTCAGAGCCACAAATATAGTAGAATCTCCTAGAGTTAGATCTGGAGGGGCATTTGGAAACTGTGTCTACCTCTCCAAACTGTAGAAAAGAAATGAAGAAACGAAGTCCCTGCTGAGATCTGGTGATGGCTGCCTGAGCAAGCAGGGCTAGAAAGCCGTGCCCAGTCCCATTACAAAGCCCCCAAGACCGTACGACACGTACCTGCAGCCTACCTACGTCATATTCCAGACTTCGCCCCAAACAGCAGGGGCAGAACAATAGAGCCCTTTCAGCAATTGTCGTAAAGATTTTATAGTTGGTGGGGGAAGATAGTGTCAGAGAGATGCCTTTCAGTCCATGAGACCATGCCAGACGTAAAATAGCAAACTTCAGCTCAGGGTTTTCCATATGGCAGGCACTGTGTTTGGATTCCCTCCTTTAATTGGTACAATGTCCTTCTAAAAATATTTTTATGTATGGATTTAGTACAGTCTCACTAGCCAGCTAGGACTCTTACTGATCCTCCTGTCTCAGCCTCCCCAGTGCTGGGATTACAGACATGCACCACCATGCCCGGTTTTCATGGCCAGCACTCTGTGCCCAGGGTTCTGGGGCCTGCATGGCATGTGGTACTGAGATTGAACCGGGGTCCTTTCCCTTGCTAGGCAGGTGCTTAGACCCCTGAGCTATCTCCCCAGCCCTATCTACACAACATCTTTAGGCCAGCACTCCTCACACTTTAACATGGACTACAGCTTCCTGGGGGCCCTGTGAAAATGCCAGCTCTGGGTCCAGGGGGCTGGGTGGAGCCTGAGTGTCCTGGTCTCGTGGTGATACCACTTGTTCCACGATGTGTCGAGACTACAGTTCTCCGGTCTGGTGCACATCCGGTTCTCCTGCAGATGGGGTGAGGGAGGTATGCTGGTTCCCGGGGCCCCGCACAGAGCAAGAAGATTCCAGCCCCAGGAAAGGAGCCAGCACATCTGTGCTCATTCGATCTGAAAAGTTGTGCACCCCACAGCCAGTAACTAGGAACACTGTCACCATATAAGGAAGCAACCCTGAAACTTCGAGAGGGGCCAAGTGGCTAGAGGGGCAACTTGTGGCCAGCATTCATACAGGCCCGGGAACAGTGACCCTGAGTTCCAGTCTGAACACCTGGACCGCTAAACCCATCGCAACTTGCTATATGCCTAATGGGGGTGAGAAAGCCAGCTGCCATTTGTGAGTTTTGGAAAACAACGTCTCATAAAACTCCTGTGGGTTTGGAGCGCAATACCTGAGATGCAGGTGGGAGACACGCCAAAGAGGACAGTGAGATGGGGACCACGAAAGACTTCCGGGAGATGTTGTTAGCAATTTCTATTTTTTTCTTGATTATTTTACAGAGAAAATCAGCTAACTGGTGAATCACATGTAAAATTCAATTTTTTATAAACTCACTGATTTATAGATAAATTTCCATAAATGGCCACCGAGGTAATTAAGCCAAGCCAGCTGTGCAGAGCTATCACACGGCACGTGAGCCTTGCTGCCCAAGTGGCGGTGAGCAGCTCCAGCCTGGCATCAAAACGCACAACAAATAACACGAGTTCTGGCTTCAGAGAAGAGACCCGGTAGTTTACAGGGCTCCATCTGAATTAATGCGGCACTCCAAGAGGTGTCTGTCTGTCCTAAAGACCAAAAGAAGTGTCTCTCTTTTAGGAAAAAAAAAGAAAGAAGGAAGGAAGGAAGGAAGGAAGGAAGAAAGAAAGAAAGAAAGAAACTCATTGTCATTCCAGACTTGAAATATTGAAAACTAAGAAAGTAGGTTTTAATTGCAAAACGAGATGTTTGCAGGCCGCCAAAATAGCTCACTGGATTGAAGCTCCTGCAAGCAGGTGCAGGGGCCAGGGATTCAATGCTCATGCTAGACCCTTCTGTAAAAGAGAGAGAGTGAGAGAAGATATCTACTCCAGCTTCCACCAGAGTCGGGCCTGAGGGGCGCCAGTATGTCACTCTGCTCAGGATGCTGAAACAAAATGGCGCCGCCCATGACTCAGCAGAAATCCATTTTCTCCTTGCTGTGGTCACTGCATAGTTCCGGATCAGTACAGAGGCAGGCATGGGTTACCGTGAGGGCCTCCTGACCCGTAGGTAGCGCTGCACGTGCACAGAACAGAGAGCATCTGAAGGCAGTAAGAGGCAGCTGCCTGCGACGTGTAAGGCTTGCTGGCCTGGCCGCGAAGTCCCACAAGGGCCTCCTGAGGGACAGCTAGGGAGGCTGAGACAGGAGGCTCAATGAGGTCAGGCTGCATAGCAAAGAAATGTGTCAAACCTGTGCCAAATGAATGAAAAAGATTTAGAAATATATATAGTAACTAAATTATGTTAAAATGTGCAGGAGAAGCACAAGGTAGCCAGTGACAAGGAAGGATCGAATGAGTGAGTGAGTAAAGATCACTGCAGCTGGGTGGCAGCTGCGGAGCCCACTCTGCAGGGCCAGGGCAGGAGAGCTGGCTGTGGAGTTGCCCGGAGAGCAGCCGCACAGCGTGGAAATTCCACACGAGAGTAGGTGGCCATCCGGCCTTCCGGCAGCATTTGACTCTCAGGATACAGGTTCAGCGAAAAAAATGTACAAGCTCTATTCTATTCTTTTATTCATTGTTATTTATCCTGAATTTATTTCAGTGTAGGTTCTTTTATATTTATTTTATTCTTTTATCCGCCAAACACTGTCTATATAAAGGTTTATGTAGTTTATATATTACAGCAAATGCACATAATAAATATATATATTATTTAATGTTTACAATTGCCAAAATGACAGTTGTTTAAAAATCAAAGCCAGCATATAAAATACAACTGGGAGAAAGACTTCTTACTCTTAAGTTTTCCTAATTGGGTCTTGCCACAGGTACCACTTGGTGCTTACTATAATTACAATTATGTATACTTGTATTGCAGTTTCTTTTTGTGTTTTTAATTTATAGCTTTCATATTGTCCTTCAGAGAATCATCTGAAGACTGCAGTTTTAGAGCTGCAGACCTGGAGGAACTGTTCAAAGTTCTGACTTTGAGAGCACGAGCTTTGTCCTAAGACACCTTAGCCCTCCCCAGTAAGTGGCAGGCGAGCCTGGCCTTGCTGGTCCAGGTCTCCATCTCTTTTGGCCCAGGGCCCACAGGTGGTCCAGGTGAGCCAGCAGCTGCTTGCTTGTCTCGTCCAGCTGCTGAGCAGCTCCCTGGGGACCGTGGCTCTGGCTGAATTCTCAGCTTCTCGAGGCCATGTCCAGGCAACATCCAGAGTCACGAGGGCTGCGCTGACCACTGGCTCTGCTCCCAGGTGCTGCACTGGCCAGGTGAACAGTGCAAGAACAGGAGGAGGGGGTTTCCTGTATAAGGAGAGAAAGCTGAGGAGAAAAACGGGAGAAAAGCTGGCATCGGCGGAAGTCATCACGCGGTGGCCAGAAGAAGTGTCAGGAAAATCCCTGGGCTGAGGAAAAAGCTGGGATTAGGTCGGTGGAGAAGGAGATTCCAGACAGAGGTGAACACTGAGTGGGGACAGGGAGCACTGCAGGGGGAGGCCAGAGAGGGGGGCTGAGCCTAAATTTTGTCCTGAAATAACCAGGCGCAGCTAAAGAATTGCTAGAAGGGGAACTGGGGAGAGGTGACCCTCAGTACCTGAGGGGATTGAGTCTAGGGCCCGCTGGGCCATCAGCACCTATCAATACTCAAGTTCTGGATATAACATGTCGTAGAATTCTAGTATACCCTGTTCTTATCTCCACCTGCACTCTAAATCCTGTCTAGATGATTTCTAATGCCTCATCACTGTAAATGCTATGTAGACCGCTATATCTTATTGCTTCAGGAATAATAAGAGTATCTGTGCCTGCTTGGTGTAGATGCTTTTCTGTTTGACAGAAGACGCACTTGGTCAGTGGTTGGCTGAGTGCACGGCTATGGGAGCTGTGGACCCGGAAGGCTGCGTGTCCTGTGCTGTGTGTCTCACGCTGGCATGGCTGGTCTCACAGAAGCAAGCCTCGCATGCTGGCTACCAATGAACCTGTATTTAAGCAAGAAACGAGACCCCTCCAGGGGAGTGGGTTCTGAAGCTCATCTGCACATGAAAATTTCCCCACATTCCACCCTCCTGGACTTTGGAATTTTCCAGATTCATAAGTAATTCTGTGCAAGTAGGTTTAGAAACCACAGCCTTGAGTGATACCTGGAAACAGAAGACACAAAGGTAGAGAACTGTAAAGTACCGCATGAAAAGAAGCCCGAAAATGAGAATGGGGCAGAGGTCAACTGAACAGAGAGGCGCTGTTTCCTGAATGGGCAGGAAGGTGGGAGAGGGAGTGGCAGGGCAGTGGCAAGAGTATAGATGTGGGCAGGTGACCCCTAGACTGGGTGTGCAGAGAACATGGGTGGGCTTGCAAGAGAATTCCAAGATGATACATGGATTTTGGAGTGAGTGGGAAATGAGACAGCACAGATCATCTCCATAAATCTGCCTACCAGGGAAAAACTTAGGGGAGTTAGTTTAGCAAGACTTGGGTAGCACAGGCAAGCTGGATATTTCTCATCCGCACAATCATTAATGTCCTCCAGAGTTTGTGATGACTTGCTTTTCTATGCACTTAAATCTCTACCCAAATGATCCTTATGCATTTTTCTCTGAAGTCCATGGAAGAAAATTTCTTTCTGGTAGTAGCAAACTTCACCGACACACTATTTTCTTGTTAGCTCTTCATGCTATACTTTGGCATCAGGGCGGGAAACAGAAATTCCGGGCGTGGAGAATGTGGTGAGAGTTTGGCATGTGGAGATGGAAACCCACTTCTGAGAGCTTCCACTGTGAGAGGGGCTTTCTGTTGCCTTGGAGACGGTAGTCTGTGTGGAAGGAGCCTTGTATTCTGTGGCAAGATGACGCAGCCATCAGGTATGCTGCGTGTAAACACAGCGCCTCTGGGTGAAGACGCACCGGCCAAGTGTCCTTGGCAACAACCAGCGCTGGGTCTCGGTGCGTGTCACATGTCTGCGAAAGGGTATTGGCAAAGTGTCTCATGGGCAGAGCAAATATTAGGAGTAACATTATTTTGTGAGCTTTCCTTTGAACACACGCCTTACAGAGAGTACAGCCAGAAGGAGAAAAAGGGATCCAAAGCACGAGCCACGTAGCCGAGCCCTTGTTCAGTATTTCTGCTCCTCTCGCACGTGAGCACGCTTCATTCATTCAGTCTCCATGGCTCTTGCACTTCAAGATCATCCTGTACAGCTCTACTCCCAGCAAACAGGCATTGGGCAATTTTATCGTTAAGGGAAACAAAGGCGCTTGGGAATCTCGAAGCGAGATGGAAAAACCTTAAGTCGTAGCACTCAGAATATTTGGAGGCAGAAAGTCCTTTCTGCAAATGACATTTAGGAATTTTGGAAAATAATGATTCAGAAACAGCAACCGTAAGGTCAAGTTGGCCATGCTCTTTAAGTCAGAACCTCTTCCCTAATGGAGAAGGATTATTCTTGCACATAAATTTAATACCCTTGTTTATGGTATTTCTCCCTCATTGACGCAATCAAGGTTCATCCGGTGATCATTCTCTTCTTAGTCTGTGAACATAAGAATTCTCACACATCAGTCTTTCCTGTAATTGTCTTTTAGTCTAGTAGGAGAGACAGATAAAGCCAATGACCCTAACGAAAGGTACGCAGGCTTCCTGGTGGCTTACAGGCCAGAGCGGTTGGTTCAACTCCAGGGAAATGAGAAGTAATCATTTTAACAGCAACAGCAATGAACTTCAAATAAGAAATAGCCTTGCATTCTAAAGTCTTTGCCAAGTGATCAGTACACTAGCAGGCCAGGATCTCTCTCCCTCAGTGTAAGGCTCACGTGTGCTTACCTCCACGTGGGCCATGGTAGACACCTGTCATCGCTGAGTCTTCTTCTCAGGGTGCTTAAGGTCCTGAGAAAACACGTGTAGCTCCTTAGATGCCCTGACGCAGAAGAGGAACTGAGTCACTTGACGGCATTGAACCCACTAAGCGCATCTGGAGACAGGATTTTAGGCATTCTTTCTAAGTATGTGAACTCACAGGGATCTCTTTTCTGTCAAAATAAATGAATTTTCTAAAATATTTGCTTTACTTCATTCTCCAGGTTTTGCCTATCTAAAAAATGATTGTCCATGTGACATTTTTTCAAGATGTGCCATTATTTCCTTTTGGATAACTGAACTGTACAGGCTACTATACACAGATAAGTTTGGGTATTTTCTTGTGATTATTTGGAACTCAAAAATAAATCAAATTGGAGATAGACAAATCCAGAATATCATAAAGTTGTTTTTGCATGTTATTAGCTTAAAAGTATTTTTGTAATACACATATTTATATAAATATAGATAAGCAACGTATAAGATATGGAAATGTTGAGGACAGATAAGTCAGTCAAGAAATCTCCTTGGAGAAGATGAGCGTAGGTTTGAGTTCAAGTAAAGCAGGGGATCAAGACTTGTGCTTTTAGGATTAGCACAGTTTGCATTCCTCTCTCGGAGAAGCTACCTCAATGCAAAATAGAAATCTCGAAACGGAATCTTCAGCTTCAACAAAAGGGGAGACATCTGCTGCTTCAAGCTGAACTATGCGCTGCCAGCAAAGGGGTAGAAAGCGGTCTAGCGACAGGCCGAGCACAGCCAGGCGGGCCCTGGAGAAGGCAGCACTGTCGTCAACCCGCAAGGCCTGCTGAGCTTGGGAAGTCATGTGCGCCATGCCAGGGGCCCTGAGGAGCATCTTGGGGTCTTCAAACAAGTGGTTCTGTGCCCACCACAGCCTGGACCATCAAGATCACAGTGCTGAGAGAACAACGCCAGAAAAATGAAAATTTCAAGCAGCAAAGCAGTATCTTCAATATTTAACTAAAAGAATCACTTGGGAAAAAGAGAACAAAAGGCCATGGGCATAACACAACCAGTGAAATAATAGAAACTACCTGGCGCTGACAGATGCAACTTCTGATTGAATCGAGATTGCTAACACAGATAATGAAGACATTTTTCTCACTATTTCTTGGGAGGAAAAAAAATAATGTCATAAAATGAGTTTTTGAAATAAAAAAGCGCATCCAGGGAGACAGATCAGTGGCATACGCCCCTGCCTGGCAAGAACAAGGTCATGAGTTCTGGTATCACAGGAAAGAAAAGAAAGCGAAGGAAGGAAGGAAAAAGGCACTGGATTTCTCATACAGTCTTGGATGACAGAAGATGATGAGGTGCATCATGAAGTTATTATGCTAGGGTGACGACTGAGTGAGCGTTACCCTTACTCATGAACTGAAATAAGCCTATGATGGCCGAATAGAATTAAGTTCTCTTCCTTCTGCTCGTTTTCTGTGAAATCCCACGGTACATTCTTCATGGCACCAAGGCTAGCAAGAGTGCTTTGTCTCTGGGGAGCTTTTCTTATGTTATAAACAAGCCGCGTTTTCCACAGCCATCTCCTCTGCGTGACTCCCCTTCTGTTAAGGCCTGTTGTAACCTCTTCCTGTAAAGACATCTGTCCTATGCTTAAGGACTCATACTTTTCACTAAGTTTTATCCCAGTTGTCTCCCTAAAGACTTAATCTCAGATGTACTAAAAGTTAGTGTAGTGGCCGATACATTGTATCAACTTGGCTAGGCACCTGGGGGTGGATACACTGTACCAGCTTGGCTAGGCACCTGGGGTGGATACATTGTATCAGCTTGGCTAGGCACCTGGGGTGGATACATTGTATCAACTTGGCTAGGCACCTGGGGGTGGATACATTGTATCAACTTGGCTAGGTACCCAGTGGCCGATACATTGTATCAACTTGGCTGCATCGCCTGGCAATTCCACACTGTGGGCTGTGAGGGCTCTGCCCCAGAATAACTCAGCACAAAAAGACGTTGAGGAAGAATTCATTATTCCACTTCATCAGACCAACTTCAGTTTTCACAGTTGGCTTGGACCTTATCTCCTGGCTTCCACCGTAGACTCTTCAGTCTCCAGATTGGACCCTTCAGCTTTCCGTAGCAGATTGTTCTGTCTTCATTGCAGACACAACGGTTGACCATTAGAGACTGTTAGAGGCGGTTAGAAACTGGTAGAAACCGGCAAAGACTAGTGGAGACCCTTAGAGATGGAACACTGCAGTGAGTACGAAGCCTTGGGACTGAATCCTTCAGCGGGCGGTGCGCAGCCGCTCTCAGCACACTTCCGCATCTGACTCCCGGGGCTGCTGGCACATCTTGTGTTGTGTCTGTTCCTTGTGTATTATATCTGTTCCTCTAGTAAAACTCTGATTAAAACCATTAGGATTTCACAATTTAAAGGATTTTGGAGAACAGAACTCGTCTTGCGATCAGAGTAAATGATTGATTTTCACAACCACAGCAAGGGCCAAAAAAGAAGAGCAAGCGTCAGGGTAGGGGGCGCTCAGCACGGTGCTCACCCAGTTCTGCCTCATTTGTGTTGTCCTGGACTCTGTTTTTTATTTATTTATTTGTTTGTTTGTTTGTTTGTATTTTTAGGGAAGGGTCCGCAGGGTGTTCAGGGTCTCACTGCCAGATCAGACTCGTGGTGATTCCCCTCTTTACAGCCTCTCAAGAACTGGGATTACAGGCCCACCTCAGCGCGCCCAGTCTCAATTAAGGTCCATTCTCAGCGTGCTCTGGGGGCGGGGCCAGCATGGGGGTAGGCAGAGAGTTCATAAACAAAAACCAAACTGCACAGGAAATGCTTCAAAGAATCAACAACTGGGATTTAGTCTTATAGAAAAGTTTTTGCACATGAAAAGAAATCAACAGAGTGAAAAGAAAACACACAAACAGGGAGAAATGTTTAGCCAACTGTCCCTCGGACGAAGAGCTTCAATCCAGAACACATAAAGCATTGAAAAAAATACCTGGCCCCCTACATTCAACAATCCAACCCAGCAGTGGGCTTCTGACATGAATATGTACTCCTGAGATGAAAAATTACAAACTGCAAATAAGCGGCAAAATGTTCAACGTCATTGGTCACTTCTTAGAAATGCATATTAAAACAACACTGAAATCCCATCTGACCTGGGAAGAACGGCTACTGTCAGAAGTCAGCCAACAACTCCTGTGGGCAGGGCTGTGGGCAAATCAAGTCCTTCTCCGCCACTGGTGGGAGTGAAGAAGCAACCGCTGTGGAAATCGGTGTGGAGAGTCCTCAAAAGGCTAGGATGCGAGGGCCATCCCACCGACCCATTGCCCTTGCGGGCGTTTTCCCAGAAGTATTGAGAACATCACACCGCAGTCGTGTGTGTGCACTTGTGCTCACAGCGGCACTGTTTGTAACAGCTGAATTCTAGGAAGAAGGCAAACGCACACCAGCCGAGGGTTAGACGCGAAGTTGTGACTTTTTACACTTTGGAGTCCTACTCAGCTATAAAGGAGGAAAATCTTAAGGCTTTCATAGGTAAACGGGTACAACTCGGGATCATACTTATAAGTAAAACAAATCAGGCTCCCCTGTGTGAACAGTATATCATCTTCCTGAATCAGAAACTGAAAGAGTAAATAAAATCCCAGCACTACAACAGATATTGTGAAGGGGGAAGAAAGTGCCTAAAAGATGAAGAGGGAAGCAAAGGAAGGGAAAACAGCTCATTGAGAGAATGGTTGGCGTTTATATTTTTTATCAATTTTGCTTGCCCGTATTCTGTAGTCTGAGCAAACTCCTTAGAAGATAACAATATGCAACGTAAAAACCATTGCTAATTTTCTACTGTCTTATTTTGAAATTCTGCATCATTGTTTTCATTACTTTTTCTATTTAAAATAATAAAAAAGTGTACACTTAAATGCAAATATATTTGATCTACTTCTGTCCCCTCTGCTGGAAATTAATAGTTGTTTTCACTGAAAAAAAGAAGAGGCTTTTGGGTCGCATTCACAGAAACAATAATGAAACTGAAAGTCATCAATATGACTTCCCCAAGAAAAGAAATTAGCAACAGGAAGAAACTACATGCCCAAGTGCCCAGAGTACAGCACTGTCGCATAAATAGGATCCATACGGTGCTCCACAATCATGCAGAAGAATAAGAACTCACGCTATATTGTGCCTAACAGGTTTGACTTAGATGAAGAACTGTCTGATATAAAGCTTCATAAATCAATTTTTACTAAATGTTGGCTACAGTGCTAAGCATTAGTTAGCACGGAGATACTGCTGTGTCTACAACACAAGTCTCAAGATATGAAAGCAATATTTTATATGCTATTCATTCTTCCTTAAAAAGAAAAGTTCCACGAAAGACTTTGAACATCTTACCACAAAGCGGTGATATTTATTTTAGAAGACTGAATTGAATATGTCATAAGGCACGCCTGTCTTAAAACAGCACTTGGTACTCTACAAATTTGTGTAATTTTTACATCTCAATTAAAAATGAGAAGAAACAAAGCGTAGTATAATAGCTTTAAAATATCCCAAAAGATTCAGCAACACCAAGTGATTGTTCATCATTGTGTGTACATTTTTTTCAATATTAATAATGCATGGTAAAGTGTAGTAGCGCTAGGTGATAAAAACCCACAGCACTGTAGTATGAAATTCAGTTATACCAAACATGAAGGTTTAAAAGTTGACCATTAATCCTGAGGGAATGAAGAAACCACAGATGCAAATAAAAGAATGTAAACCTCGACTTCCTTTCTCCCACGGAAGGAAAGATGAAATGCACAAATATTAATCACAAAAAAATTTGAGTTGGTGGCTCAAAGGATCTGGCCAGCCATCAAAGTTTAACTCAGAAAAATATAAAACATTGTTTCCCACATACAAAAAATATTTCAGGAGTATTTGCACATAAATTTAATAGCATTAAAGAGAAGGATATTAAAATAAAAGTCCAGATGGCTTCCCTGGTGAATTCCACTAAAAATTAAAGGAGAATTAATACCGTCCCTCCTCCAGCCCTTCCAAAGATAATAGAAGAGAGGACACATTATATCTCATTCTATTAAGGCAGCATTACACGGATACCAATGTCAGACAGAGAGATCATAAGGAAGGAAAATTGTACGCTAAGATCCCTAATAAATATTGATGTAAGAAATCTTGAACACTTTACCGCCAAACTGAACCCAGCAGCACATCAAAATATTATATACCACAAGCAATGGAAATTAATCCTAGGAATCTTGCCTTGAAATTAAGGCGAGGAATTAGATAGTGTTGATCCCCCACATAAAGAGAACAAAAGAACAAACCTCGTGACTGTCTCAGGAGACACAGCAAAGCATTTTAGAGCTTTTCATGATAAGAAGAACCCAGAAAGCTATGAGTGGAAGGAGCCTTTCCCAAAGCAGTCACAAAATTCTCACAGCTAATAGTATACGTAGTAGTGAAAACCTGACAGCTTTCTCCTTAAGGTGAAGCTTGTACTGTTATCCAGCATTGCACAGAAAGCAGTGCCCAGAGATATTAGTCAATAAGAAATGTAAAGATACCTTAAAACTAGGAAGTAAAAAATAAAACCGCATGCATAGACAGCAGCCTTATGTGTAAAAGTTTTAAGAAAAACATACTCAAGCTAAGAAACTCATTACAGTTGTAAGATACAAGATCACTACGTAAAAATAAGCAATTTCTAAAAAAGGAAATTTTAAATCTTTAATCTGTAATGTCATCACAATTTACTGGATAGAAGGCATGGATTTGACCAATGAGGTAATGACAGGTTTTACAAACAAATATTTTTTTCATTCTTTCTTCTTTTTAGCACTGGGGATCGAACTCAAACTCAGGCCCTTGCACTTGCCAAACAAGCACTTATTTTACTGAGCTATCTCCCCAGCCCAAATGACCAGTTCTAAAAACCACAAAATGCTCTTACCTAAATTAGGGGAACTAAATAAGTGGAAAGATACGTCTGTAAGTTGACTAGAAACCTTAGTATTATAAAGCTGATGAAACCCGAAATGATCTAAAGATCTAATGTTCTCCTTGGGAAGATGATCATAGCCCCCTTCTCGGATGGAAGCACTGGGGAACGATTTCACATGAAACTGCCGGGCGCTCTGAGCAGCCGCGACCCTAAGCCCTGCAAGCAGAGTGAGATCGCGCCCTTCCCGGCATCAACGCTCACCTCAGATGTGCAGCGGTTAGGGACGGAAGGGGGAGCGACTGGGGGAAGAGATGGAGGCCGCGTTCCAATGCGTGAGGGGCCCGCACCAAGGTCCCGCGAGCAACGTATCCCCCGTGTGCTGCAAGCATGCTGATGAAAGATGGCAAATGACGACACGCGAAGCCCGCTGTCCGCCGCATTCCCAGGAAACGTGCCGCTCTCTTACCAATCAGTCACAAAAAGTGCCCAAGCTAACCTGGGAATGAGCGGACACTTCTCCACAGATACACAAATGTCGTCGTGGACAGGCGCTCAAGGCCATTGATTGGCTGGGAGGGAGCCGCACCCTGCAACCCTGCCGAGCCACCCCTTCATATCTACTAGGATGACTAATTGATTGAAATCAAGTGACGAATTCAAACACCTGTCCAGTGATGCTGCAGAAAACACTAAGTCACTGCTTCAAGGGACACACATAAAATTACTGTAGGCCACAAATGTCCCATGACTATGGCCATGCCTAAAAGAAATAAATAAGGTGCTAAAACAAGTGTACCCACATGCATGTCCAGAGAAACACTATTGTTTTAAAAGTCAAAAGTTTTAAAAGTCAAAATATTTGAAGTATCCTTCAGAGGATGAATGAATAACTAAATTACTACATATATATCATATCATATCATATATATATATATATATATATATATATATATATATATATATATATAGCATTAGGGTTTAAATGTTTCTTTCCCAAATTGGTGCTGCAACCTAACTCCCTGTAATGTCCAGTGCTCCCGCTGTGATCTTACTAAGAGGCAGGCACTTGAAAGGTGACAGGGTCATGAAGCTTCCTCCCCTCTTTGAAGCCCCTTTATTTCTCCTGCATTCCTAGCAGGGGTGTAGCGCTCACACCCACCATGCCAGCATGGCACCATGAATCAATCCAACACTTTAGAAGTCTGACCCATGACTGCATGAGGTTTTAGGACTGACATCCAGGCACAAAACTCAGCAGCCCTTATAAAGGATGCATCATACAGCCTTTGGCTAGCTTGCCTGGCTGCTTTCTGTCATGGAGGACAGGAGTTAGAAAGCTCTCCTCAAGGACAAAGCTGACACCATGACTCTGCAGCTGCTCCCAGCCTTCAGATGTGTGGGATGTAAAGTGTTTGCTGGGGAGGTGCACTCTCCTATCTTTGTGTTGACCCCAAAGAGATTCTGAAAGTATTTGAGGTTTGTGTCCCATCACAGGCACACTGTGCTAGGACCTCGAAGTTAGAGTAAAAGCATGGACCATGGACCCGTGGGATCTCAGAGCTGCTGGCCTGGAGCTCCTTGAGCCCCTGTCCCCCATATTCTAGTGTTGCATTCTTGGTAACTCAGTCACTCCGCTGTGAATCCAGAGGACGCCGATGCCCTGTGCCTTCACAGCATCCAAGCGGTGCTCATGTTTCAGATATACAGATTGTAATAACTATGGAAAGAGGGGTTCTTCCTGAATGGACAAGGTTGTCACAGATGGACTCAGGGTCTGGGCAGGGACCTGTCATAGGACGGAGTCTCCAGAGTGAGTGCTCTTTAGGGCAACTCCGAAGGGAACGATAGGTCAGACCGGTCACAGAGAGGAGCCACTGGTGCCATTTCCAGTGGAGCCTATGTGCGAAACTTCTTCGAGATCCCAGACTTATGAAATTAGCCAGCATGCAGTGTCACCCCAGGACTGTGGCAGGAATGTCACTTCATTGTGTAAGAGTGGCTGTGTGGGGTGTGACCCACAAACCATGAGAGCAGGACTACCTGAGACCTTGACAGAGTATTTCAGTTCTTTTATGGAAAAATGCCCAGGAGGGGACTAACTGGCTTGAATGGAACCTCCAACCCTAGCTTTTTGAGGGCTCTCCATACTGATTTCCGTAATGGCTGTACTACCATGCACTCTTACCAGCAGTGCAGCAGGGTTCCTTTTTCCCTGCGTCCTCTCTAGGCATCTGCTGTTGGTTAACTTCTTCATGATAGCCATTCTTTCTGGTGTAAGATGGAATCACAGGATTGCTTTCACTTGCAGCTCTTGATTGACCAACAATGTGGAACATTCTTTAACATATTTATTTGTCATTTGTGTCTCTTAATTTGTGAGGTGTATTTTCAATTCAGATGCCCATTTTTGGATTGGGTCTTTGATTTTTGGGGACTTGATTTTTGAAACTTCTTTGTATGTTCTAGATAGTAATCCTTTCTCTGCTGAACAGTCTGCTGTAATTGTCTCCCACTTTTTTTAATGGTGTAAGTGTTCTCACATTTCTTTTGATGTAAGAAACTTTTCAAAAAGATGATTTGCTAATTGTTGGTTCTTTGAAGTATTTCACATGCAGTTGATTTTTGGTTATGAACCCTCTCCCTATCTCTGTATCCTTAAGGCTTCTACCTACTTTCTCCTCCAGAAGATGTAATGCTTTAGTTTCTTTTTTTTTTTTTTGGCAGGACTGGGGCTCAAGCTCACGACCTTGCACTTGCCAGGCAGGCACTTGTGCCACACAGCTATCTCCCCTGCCTCTTTTAGTTTCAGTGTGGCTTTGGTAGTACTGATTCACAACGGCATGCCTGAAATCTCAGTTCCAGCATTTACTTGGGAGGTGGCGTCTCAGCCAGCCCACCCCACACTCCCGGCCCCGCTGCTCCAGGCTTCCTTGGGGATTGCTCAGCCTTGGCGCCTAGATTCCAGTAAAGGCCTGCTCCCCCGAGGTGCACCATTTATCTTCTGAACAGCTCTGGTAGAAAGCCCCTTCATGCAATCAGCTAGCATAGGCCTCCTTGGGTGATAAATATGAGAAAGGATGAGCTTAATCTCAGGAAGGAAGTGGGGTCAGCCTCCAGGGCCCTGGAATGGCACTAAGCCGGGGACGATACATTCCACGAGTATTACAACTCTGTCTTCTTTTCAAAACAAGTTCACATTAAAAATAATCACTTTGATTTCCCTTTATGCTGCATCCAAACAGACTGTAAACATTCGGGTCAAGCTAACCCCAGGTGTCTTCCCTGAGCACTCGTTTCTTTTTATGTTTGAATTCTCATAGGTGTTCTGAGGATGCTCACTTGGAAGCCCACTTCAGGCACCACTTTTGATCAAATGGAAAAACAGAGCCATGAGCTCTTACATGAAACTGCCACATAAGCTGAGCTGGGCCAGTCTAGAGTACCTAAAACACATGAGGAATAAATGCACTGCAGGACTTACAGCTAACTCACACCCTGGCTGCAGTACAGTTAGTCATTTCAACAATTCCAGCTATGATAGTACTCTGACTTAACAGGTGGGGGAAATGAAGTGAATACATGTTAAAAAGTGACCGAGGGTCGTGCAGCTAGTGAACAGGGAGCTGTGACTCCGAGTTAGGCATGCCGGACTTCACTGCTGTGACATTCTGTCTGACAGTGGGAAAGGCAAGCATAAGGAACGAGGGACACACAATTCTGCCCCGCTAAATATTGCATGGAAAGTCCCTCGGATGATGCTGGTGTCCCCAAGAATGTTCTCACCAACCTTCAGGGCGAAAAGTAGTCCTATAAACAAAACCCAAGCTGACCTACTGCATTCACCAACTGAGGAAAATAAGGCTGAGGAATTGTAAGACCTTGTGCACCGCAGGCTTCTGCTGTTGTGTGATCGGAAAGCTTTTGAATATGAGTAAGCGAATTGACTAGAAACTTTGCCTCATGGTGTTTTGGAAAATAAATGCTTGAAATGAATCCCAAGCCCATGCTGTGGCTGACATTGCTGGGTGTCACTCCCCACTGCATGGCTCTTTCCTCTCAGCGACTTGGGTTGAATATTTTGTCTCTTAGACAGGAAGCAATTTGACAGCATGCGAAATTAGCAGTCCTTGAGTCGGTGCCACTGAGAGCCTTGGGCCTTCACCACCGCTCCATTTCTAATAGCCACCATTATCATTTGCATCCTATAGAGATAAGCCTCAAATATTCTCCCAGATACTTCCATGAACTATAATTATATTTCCAAATGAAAAAAATCACATTTCCATTCTGCAATGTAATTTTCTTTGCTAAGATGTGAACAAATGATCCCAATACAGCTATTTCTGCAAGCTTATAAATACCTCCTCCTATGTTTCGTTTTCGTGGCTGTACTTTGCTCCTATGGCAGATGATTTTCAGAGCCGTGTCTTTAGGGTTCACCATATCTTCTCCCCGACACAGACATAAACACTCCTGATTTATGGGCAAGTAAAAAAGACATTCGTTTCAAGCAACTCTTTGCAACAAACATTGCTGCTAGTTAGGCATCCAAAATAAAATATAATCATAAAGCTATAAAAATAAATTCCCAATCATATTTAAAAGCCAAAAAAGTAAAAGAACTTTTTGTGTAAGACTGAGAGGTGGACACCGCTGCACAGGGAGGTGGGGAGGAACCGTGTACCTCTAGCAAGTGCATTGGAGCTCAGAAAGGTAACTCTAAACTTTGTGAGCACCACCTTCACATGGTCGCTGAAGCATTTCTAAACTGCGTAGTTATACGTAGTGCTGGGTGAAGAATCAGGCCGGAAATTACACACAGGTGCAGGAAAATGACAGGAGTATGTATCTGAGTATGGGTTTAGGGAGGCACCAGGAGGACAGCTTTGTCTCCTTGAAAATACTTTTATGGAGAAAAAATGTGAACAGCTATTGCCTCTGTGGTAGAACGAAAAAGTTGCCCAGGCACTGGCTAAGTAAATGATGGACTAAAGGTCAAAACCACGTTGCCTCCCTATCGAAAGGCGCAAAACTTCCACTCTGGTAAGGCTGTTGGGAAATTTGTAGGGAAGAGCAGCTGCTCTGAGAACCCTTGGCCAATTAAAGCATCACCAGTGTCCAATACCATATTCTACAGGACGTTTGGAGTCCGTGCTGGGTTTGCTATGAAGTGCTTGGCCAACACTTGTGGTGGTCCCTTATTTACTTATTTATTTATTTATCTATTTATTTAGTGGAATCTGGCATTGAACTTGGGACCTTGTGCTTGCCAGGCAAGTGCCCATTCTACTGAGCCATCTCCTCGGCCCCCACTTTGTATTTATATTCAATACCAAGTAGGTAAACAAGCTAAGGATCCATCTCCTCTTTGCATTGCAAGCACTGGGCGATTCTTCCTGCAAATGGCTGTGGGCGGGCTCCTTCTCTGCCCTGTGCCTCCAGCAAAGGCACCAGTGCAGGATACAGGCAAAGCCAGGGGTCAGATTCCTCCCAGGCAGTTCTGAGTGCTTGCCTCGGTCACGCAGGCTTCTGTTCTTACTTGCTGTCACATCAGCCTGGGAGAAGCAGAAAGGGGGCTGCTACCAGCAGCCTGGGGGGAGCGGGCCGGGCCGCAGGACGAGCCATGCAGCTAGCCGTGGCTAGGGGAAGCCAGGTCTCGTGTGGCCTTGCTTTGCTCAGACCTCTCCTGGCCCAGTCCTCCAGCTCCTGGAAGCCCGCCTCTGATGAGCTCGCTGGACCCCACACAACCCATTTGAAAGAGGTACTACTGACGATTAGCAATGGTTTAACCTTCAGCAAAATAAGTTTTAATTATTTTCCTGTAATCACATTTCTAGAGAAACCAAAAACAGCGAGTGACTTGGGAAAGAGAAAACACGGTCAAATTTTCCATGGCTTTTTTGGTCAAACAGTGGAGTGGAATATCATAGATACTCCCAGTCTTCATTCCATGGACACGTACAACTACACGGTGACGTAAAGGGATGTATACGTGTACACGTATAATGTGAGTGAGAAATGAACTGAAGCCATGGAGCCGAAACAGCAGGGGCTCCACATCCGATGTGTGCTGACAACACGGGCTCAGGGCGAGATGCACATGTGACCTCGCTGGACGGGGACGAGGGAGAGCGTCTCCCCAGTGAGCAGAGAGAGCAGAGGCAGGAGATTTTTTGACTGGGATGATCCTAAATAACTCCATGGAAATCAAACAATATTTAATGTTCAGAGGCGGCTGGCTGCGATTTGACAGTTGTTCAGTTAGGTTAATGACGCTGACAGCCAATAAGTCATTTCATGTATCAGAAGTGTCAGTAAGGACAGCGCTGTATCAGACTGGGAAGCTGAGACTGGAGAAATCTGGACCATCTCTATCATTCTGAAATCAACTTTGGCCAGGGCAGGAGAAAGCGGCGCAAAACAAATGTTGCATACGCATCCACGCGAATTCAGCGGAATGTACAATCTGTTCTTCTGGAATAAGTGAAACATGCTGAAAAGGATTTCTAGAAGTCTCTGTGCATCTTCCTCGATGTCCCCACAGCCCCTGCAGCGACTCCTTCCCATGGTTTATTGACCACCACAAGTAAGAGATGGGTCGCTGGCCTTCCCTCTCCCTCCACTCGGCCGAGGCTGCTTCAGCGCTACTAAAGGTGGTTAAAAGCTTTCCTCCAGCTCATAAAGCATTGCTAAGTAAATACGAAAGAAGTGAAACTGCCGTGCATATTAGCAGACCACAGCGCAGTGAAAGCGAAAACAAAAGCCAAAGCAGCTGCAAACCCCCGCAGTGGATGGCGCTAAGCAGCACGGCACTGAATGATCAATGCGTCACAGAGGAAGTGAAGGGAGAAATACGACGGCTTCTGGAACTAAACGGTGAAGTCTGTGTGGCACACCGGGACGTACAGGACGTGATGCGAGCAACACGAGGAGTTAATGAGCTGAAGAGTTGGTCCTGTGGAAGAACTAACGAAACAAGCAAACCTAGCCGATCTTATAATAAAAGAAAATACTCCAATCAAGGCAATTAAAAATTACAAAGGTGAAACCACGATGAACAATGCTGAAATCCAGAAATATATTATCGACTCCTTTCACAGACATGTGCCAAAAAATTGGAGAACTTAGAAAAGGGGAGAAATTACCAAATACATATGCATTACCATAACCCAACCAAGATGATATGTGTACATAATCCAATGTTCCATAATCACAGTGGGTTACTGGCAAAACTGGCAATGTTAGAAGCTGTTGATTTAAGCCTTTTACAGCTCAGCATACTAATCTAGCTTTACTTCTTATACCTTGTGGTTAAACTTTTCTGTAAACTTATATTCTTAGCCCTCCAGAAGAAAAGCTTAGTGATACTATTACTCTACAACATAGATACTTCACAACATAGATACTTCAGCATAACATCACTATCTTTCTGAGTATCAAACATCTTAGGCTTAACTTGGAATTAGTATTTTCTATCAACTATTGATATTCTAATAAATGTCTGTAGAATGTGATAAGAGAAGTTGCACATTTTTACACAGAAATTTAGAAATCTAAGCATATACAAAATTGTAGCCTGTCAATCCTACAATATTTTTCCTAGTCTTACTCTCAATTACTATCCTTTTTTTGTTTTCTTGTAAACCATTTATTTTAGAGAGAGTATATTAGTAACTGAAATTACATTAGAAGCAGCACATATCTAAAAGACCGGAATGCCAGGCCTTCCGAGCATAATTTTCGTGTTGCACATTGCTACTCTCAGTGTGATCAGCCTTTTGGAGGTTCTTAGGACTGCTACCTAACTCATCCTGTACCTGGCTTTGCTTCTGCTATGTTTCCTGTGTTTCCTGCTTGCAGTCACTTTGTTATCTAACCCTCAAGTCCTTGATTTCCGTTCAGCCATGTTATGCTTCTCCATCTTTATTTCTATTATTGAATTCTTACACTAGGGAGACAAAGAAAACAAAGTAGCAGAAATGTCAGTGTACTTACAAAGAAGATTAGAAAAAATAGCTTTATTGACACAGATGTGAAATCTAGTGTACTTTAGTGAGAACAAAAAATATAATAATAAAATTTACTTGAAAATATAGGACATCAGGATTTGAGATTTTTTTTTTTTTTTTTTTTTTTGTCTTTTTGAGACAGGGTCTCACTATGCAGTTGAGGCTGGCCTTGAGCTCACTTTTGTAGCCCAGGTTGGTCTCGAACTCGCACTGATCCTCCTGCCTCCGCCTCCCGAGTGCTGAGATTACAGGCGTGCGCCACCACGCCCGGCTAGGATTTGAGAATTTAGACTCTGAGTGAAGCATTGCATTGCAAAGAAAAGAGCATACACTTTTTGTAGTTCAGTGACAGGTTGCTTCTTAGGTTATCAATTGATTATTAATCTCTAGAGGAGCAACCCCTTCTCACGTGCTCCCCTCCTTCCACTCTCTCCTCTCAAGTCCCTCCTTCTGGGCTTCTGTTCTCACACCTGTCTGACTGACTTTTTCCCCTACTATTCCAGTGAGGTCCAGTGGATTATACCAAGTTCATATAGACATGTCTAGAAATATTCTACCTTAGAGGTCAGCTTATTAGCAGCTGGGTTTGTCTTCAGCTTGTGCTTGCAGAGAACACAACCGTGACCCCACCGCGTGTCTGCTTGAGCTTCCAGGTGAGAGAAGGGGCTTTTCCCAGGTAAGGTAAAGCACAACTCAGCTCCAGTGGACCTAGGAGCTGCTAGTACAAGATGTCTCGCTCCTCTGAGGGTGTTTGCTCACGCCTACCTTTCTGGGACATCTGGGCAACTTGCACACAGAAGGGGAAACAAGGGCAGGCTCCAGGTCCATCCCAGAAGTGGTCATGCATGTCGCTGGTTACAGGGCACAAGTCACAGATCTGAAGAAACAAGCTAACGTTTGGAGCTCTTGCTGGTTGTTGGTGGAAATAGAGGGTGGTGTAGGTGGGTGGGATAAAGAATAGAGAAGCTCTTCAAAATATTAAAACAATGCATCCATCTGGGCCAGCGATCTTGTTTTTTGGACATATAACAAAATAATTGAAAACAGGATTTTGACAAAGGTCTCAGAGAGTACACCCATTTCATTTCCTCTCAGCATTATTCTTGACAGCCAAGATAGGGAAGCAACCTGAGGTCTATGGATAAGTAAGTGAGTAAAAAAAATATAGCATGTATATAAAACAATATCTTATCCCCATCAAAAAGGACATTTTGCCATATGTCATAACATGCATGAGCCCTAAGAACATCACATTACATGACAAGTGAGTGACAGAAAGACAAACACGTTCATAGGTGGTATCGCAGTATCCCACTGGACACCGAGTAGAATCACGGCTGTTGAGAGTGGGAAGAGTGGGAAATGACATTTGCTTCTCGGTGTTTATAGCTGCACTTTTGTGGGCCGGAGAGATAGCTTAGCATACTGAACGCCTGCTTAGGCAAGAGCAAGGACTGGAGTTGGAGCCCCAGCAGCACAGGCCTCGCCAGCCCCATCCCTGGGAACACTGAGCCAGCCGCCGAGTCTGGGCGTGTTGGCACACACTTGTAATTCCAACACTTGAGTGGCTAAGACAGGAGGATTACTACAAGTCTGAGCTGTGTAGTGAGATTCCACCAAATACATTTTTGTCATTGTTGTCTTTTTGAGACAGGGTCTCGCTATGCAGTTCAGGCTGGACTACAGCTCACTTTTGTAGCCCAGGCTGGTCTCAAACTCACACTGATCCTCCTTCCTCAGCCTCCCAAGTGTTGGCATCCAGGTACATGCTACCACGCTCGGCTCTGCATAATGCACTTTTAAAAAAATAATTTAAAAAAGTGGTATAGTTTCCCTTTTGCAAGATAAAAAAGTTCTGGAGCATACTTTCACCATAATGCTAATATAATTAATCTTCTGAACCGTACACTAAAAATAGTGAAGATAATATATAGTATATTGTTCTGCAATGACCCTGACTCATCCAGATGGCTGACACTGACAAAATTGGTACAAAATGCTGTACATGTACATTTTTTTTTTTGTCTTTTTGAGACAGGGTCTCACTATGCAGTTGAGGCTGGCCTTGAGCTCACTTTTGTAGCCCAGGCTGGTCTCGAACTCTCATCGATCTTCCTGCCTCAGCTTCCTGAGTGCTGGGATTATAGGTGTGTGCCACCATTCCCAGCTGTACATGGTTTTAAAGTAAATCCTAACAGGATTTGACTGACCTTGTCAGATATAAAAGTTACATGTTTTTATTATATAGGTCTTGCTTTAACTTGAACTTAACCACCCAGCAAAAAAGTTTAACCATGAAGCATAAAAAGTAAAGCCAGATTAGTATGCAGAACTGTCAAAGGCTCAAGTCAATAGCTTCTGACATTGCCAGTTCTGCTGATAACCCACTACGATTATGGACTATTGGACTATACATACAACTGCTTTCTTTCAGCTCAATGAGAAGAAATACTTGTATCAATACTGTTCAGAAGAGTTATCATGTCTGCACATTGGGCTCTGAACAACTATTATGAAGATAACCACATGCATCGTATCAACTATTGTAGCTGCCCTAATGTGTTTTGAAACAGTCTTAGTGTTATTTCTTATTAAAAGTAATAAAAAATAAAAATAAAAAATGTATGAAAAAAGTTCCTGCTAATACATTACTTGGCAGTGAAAAGGAATTTCCTGAGAAATAAATGGTTTGTTAATAAACTTAGAGGAAGTATAATGGGAGCCGTTAGATGGAAAGAAAGCTGCGTAAGTGGAGCCCACACAGACGCTGCCCTCTCTCTCTCTGCACGCTGTATGGTTTCCGCTGAGGGCGGATGGGCATGTCTGTCCCCAGTGGTGAAGGGGACATCAGTCTAAGCCAGCACAGATGTAAGCAAGAACCAAGCTATTTGCTGACCTCAGATAAGTGGAGCAGGGGAAAGGGGACTGCCTCGAACCCCCAGTGTTCAAAAGCATGTTCTTTATTTTGACTTCCTCTGCTAGTTTTTGTGGGTGCGGGGACTCTGCTCACCACTGAAACTAAGTGTCCAAGAGTAGGCTTGACAGGCGCGCATGCTCAGCACAGATTTGTCCACAAGGCAAGTAATAAGGCAATCGTCCAGGGCCGGGCCTTCCTTGCAAAGGAATACCTAAGGAAGTCCTACGGCATCCACACATCTGTGGTACGGCTGTGCTCATGTGCATTGGTCACGTAATCCTGTCAGTGGGTTTTATTAGCCATTGCTCTTCTTTTGCCACCTGGTACCTGGAAGCAGGCAGCGCAGTGCCTTCCCTCTTCCTTATTGTCTAAAATTGGGGCTGCAGGGCAGCAGAGGGGGACAGTCCTCCCTGCCGCACCATTCTCGGGGCCCGCCGTATGGTTCTCGGGGCCCCGCCGTGTGCTCACACCATGACGCTCTGCCTGGAGTGCTTGTGCTGCCCTTCGAAAGGGAATGCTGACAACCAAATCTCAACATGGCTGTGCGGGAGCAAACACGTACTGGTGGCTTCTGTGCCACCAAGAGTCCAGCTCCCCTACTTAAAATTATCTTGTAGGTCACCTTTGAAGCAAATTATTTTCCATACTTTTTCTTTTGCTGCAGTCCCTGCTAAAGTGTGAGACCACAAAGGAAGCAAATTAAATTTTTTAAAACTGAAAAGTAAAAGCATGGCTAATCTTTTCGAAATGCTGCAAAGCTGGGTGATTCACTTGCAAAGCCATGCTGACATTTCAAAGCAGATGCGAGCCAATAAGCCCATTTATTGTACTATTCCTTAAGATCTCCCGAGATTCTCCTACTTCAAATGTCAAACACAGTGGGCAAATCCCCCCGGGCAAGAGCAAAGGCTCTTTGAACCCACTGAACACCACGGTGACACATTATCATATTTCTGTACAAATATCAGCATTATTTATTTTTTTCGGTTTAACTCAATCTTTGATGAAGTCAGTAGTCTATTCCACTCACAGCATCTCTGTACATAGAGGCATTTCGCGTGCTCTGAGGACTCATATAAGCAGAGTAAGGATGGCAAGCGTAGGAGGAATGAAGTGTGCAGCTTCTTTGCACTCGCATTAGGAAAAAGGTGCTGTTGCTGATTTTCTAAGTGATAATTCTTAATCTTTGTGCCATGGGTAGAAAATCAGGAGATGCCAGCAAACATCCTGTTATGGTTTATGTCTAGTTGTCCCCCAAAAAGCCTCATGCAATCATGGGATGGGGACTTCTAGAGTTTGAGACTTGCTTCATGAACCCTTGGATTATGTGTTTTAGTACTTCTGGGATTATGGGTGTAGCCCAAAGTGGATAGGCTGAGGCAGACAGCCTGAATGTAATACAGAGAGAGACAGACTCACGCTGTTGCTCTCTGCTCCCCTGGTTGTCCTGTTGCCTCTGTCACCATATTGTTGCTGTTCCACCACCATGAACTGCTGCTCTCTGCCATGTGCCACTCAGCCTTGAAGCCGGCTGAATATGGACTGAAACCTCAGGTAACTGTGAGCTAAATAAACCTTTCCTTCCTTCATTTTGGTTGTTGGGTATTTGTCCTAGCAACGAGTAAAAGGTAACTAAGACACACCCCTACCTGCCTTTCCATGCCACCGTGAACGTCCGCTGCCACACTGTTCTTGGTAGAACCCCGCCTGTCTGGACACCTATTGTGGCCTCATTCTACAGAGTGCAGTGTGTGGGCATGACCCACCTCCCTATTGATGTTGCTTAGAAAAATTTAAAAAAAAAAAAAAAGGAAAAGAATATACTTCTCTTTGGACTAAGAGGAAGCAGATACATACACAGTCAAAGGTTTTGCAATTGCAGTGGGCCACCAGTGAAGCCTGTGATGTTGGAGGCTATTGAATCTAAGCCTCATAAAGCTTATCTCACCAATCTAGCTTTGCGTTCCATGCATTGTAATTAAGGATTATTTTTTCTTGCTGGGTGGTCAAGGGCAAGTCGAAGCAAGACCTGTATAACTAAACATTCTTTTTTTTTTTTTTTTTGTATCTTTCAGAGTCAAATCCCCTCAGGATTAAGTTTGAGACCATAGACAGTACTTTGTAGAACTGTTGTTAGTGTCAGCCTTCGGGATGAGTCACGGCCATTGCTTGGCCATTTTGCTTTCTGTGAAAGCCTGAGAGAATGTTTTTCTCTGGGTGACTCTCCTTAGATGCACTATGGTTCATTCATCCCTTTCCTCTGAGGTCCCATAATCTCCTTGACCAGGAAATTTGGAACACCTCTGAGTTATAGGATATTACAGCACAGGTTCTCTTATATCCTGGGTCTTTATTGACCTTGAAGGGCTAGGGCCAAAATATTGGCTATCCTTATAGCCCTTCTTTTTCTCCAATTGTCGGTCTGTTAACTTACATTCTC
>PVJA010010932.1:0-56035 GCA_004027025.1 Myocastor coypus
AGGTAACACGTGAAGGAAGCACAGAGGAGGAGGGGGAGGAGGAGGAGGAGGAGGGGGGGGAGGAGGGCCCATTCGGGATGTCTTTAGAAATCCCGGCTTTGAAGGAAGCGAGCTGGGCACAGTCAGGAGGGGAGGCAGACGCTGCGCTGAGACGGGCTGGGGGACAGTCCCTGCTGGGGCCCTCACAGGAGGCTAAATGGTGCTCCGTGGCATGGCAGACACTGCTGGGGTCAGTGGCCCCCCTGCAAGGGTGGGAGAAGCCATTGCCACGCAGGGCACTGGCCGGGTTTCTGCGCAGTTGGGTCATTGCTGAGGAGAACAGGGACGAGGCCAGCGCCTCGCCCCTCCCCATACAGGGCAGGGAGGAGGCTGGCATCAAAGGGGTGAATAACACAGGCCCAGTGATATGTAGGTGGCTGCCATTGTCCTGGAGACCCGCAGTGGGCTCCAGGTGACCTGGGGGAGGGCCAAGATCGCTCAGTGGGACCGAGTCTCTGCAGGAGGGTGCAGGGGTTTGGAAGCAGGCCGTGGCCATGGCCACCCAGCACGGCAGCCCCTCAAGCCCCGAGCAGAGTGCCCAGAACTGACGCCGCTGTGAGCGCCGTGGAGGGGCCAGTGCCTCTGAGCCGGGGTGTTCAGCTCTTCAACCTCTACACCCAGGGACAGACCAGATATTTTATGTTGATGCATGTTTTACTAGAGCTGGAGTAGGTGTGACAACATGCGGGCTGCAGGACGGCAGACCCCGAGGGCCTGGCTTGGGGTTAGAGTTTGGTCCGGAAATTGGCAGCCACAGAGGGGTTTTGAAGGAGGAACACCGGGGTCACACTGGCTGCTCAGGACGAGCCAGCGGCTATTATTGCCTGGAAGAGTTAGAGAAAGAATAGCTACAGAATGAGGCGCACACCAAGGTGTGAGGCCAGGCAGGGCCGCGGTGTGGGGCGAGGGGCAGGCTGGGAAGGTGGGTGCCACCCTGGCCGCCTGCTGGAGGCCAGGCGGGCAGGTCGCTGATGACCTGGAGAGTCTGTGCTGTGTCCTCTCCTGTTGGAGTTCCTGAAATGTAGGCTCAATTCTGTAAGGGTTCCCAAGCCAGAGAACTAAATGCCCTGGTGGGTTTCACTTCCAGGGCATTGTGAGGTCACCTGACCCAGTGTGGTCTTTTTTTTTTTGGAAACACTTCTTGCGGCTGCTCTTATTTCACTACTTTTTTTTTTTTTTTTTTCTAGGACATTCCCCCAAGGCTGGGGGCACCAGGTGGCAACAAATACTGATTAGATCGACAGTAGACCTTTAGGCACATTGTAGAATCCATGGCACTGACTGTTGAAACACTGTAACTGTATTGAAACATGTAGTGTGGTACCTGTGCTGTGCCTAAGCAGGTGCTTAAGACCGCTGAGCTGTCTGGCCAGCCCCTGTAATGGTTATTTTAATTCTGGGGCACCAGGTGAGGGCTCCACACCTGTGCGCAGGCATGGGAAGACCAGGCCAGAGGACTTGACGTTGCCATCTCCTTATGCAGTCTGAAAACATTTTATTAGCATGAATAAGTGTACATGTCTAGCCAGTTCATTGGGCTATTGCAATCCACACATGACATATACTGAGGAAATCGGGGTCGTTCGCTGAGCATCACTTTTTTTTTTTTTTTTTTTGGGACCAGGGTTCGAACTCACGACCTTGCACTTGCCCAGCAGGCACTTGTGCCTGGGAGCTATCTCCCCAGCCCCTCGCTGAGCATTACTTTGCGTGTAGAACCTTCAAGCCTTTTCTGTCTTAGTCCTTCTGTCCCCATCCCCAGGCTCCAGGCCTGTCTGCAAGAGGCCTCCTTTCCCACTCCTTCTCACGCACCTCCAACATCTTCATGCACCTTCTGCGTAGGCTCTGTGGGACTCATTCCTTTGAAATGTTCGGGTGGAGTCAGTCTTGCCTGCCACTGTGTTGAAGTTTTTCACACACACACACACACACACAGAGAGAGAGAGAGAGAGAGAGAGAGAGAGAGAGACAGAGAGAAAGTCTCAGTGGCTTCCAGAGAGGACACTGGAAGGTGACTGTGTGTGTTTACAGCTCTGCTAGAGTCAGGCTCTGTCGTAGGGGTGGCCGACACATCTCTATTTTGAAATCATCAGGTTTTGGCTTGTGGTCAACGAGGCGGAGAACATGGTCACCGCCCGCCAGGAGCCTCGAATGGTGCTGATTTCCCTGACCTGTGACAGTGACACCCTGACTCTCAGCGCAGCCTACACCAGGGACCTGCTGCTGCCCATCGAAACGCCGGCCACCAACCCAGTGCGCACGTGCAGGTGAGGATGAGCCGGCGGCACACAGGTGCTTGTGCAGCTACGAGGAGCTGTGAGCCCTGCAGGAACCTTCTGGAACATCAGTGACCCTTAGCCATGGACTCGGATATACCTGTGCAGAGCTCTGTACTCAGTCCTGTGTGGGTCTGGCAGGAGGACCCGGGAAGTAGCTGCTGAGCTTGCACTGGGGCAAAAAACGTGGAAGTGCCTGGTGGAAGCCGAGGTGGTGGTGCACACCTGAAATCCCAGCACTCAGGGACTTGGTGGGATGGTGGTGAGTTTGAGGCCAGCCTGGGCTACATAGTGAGTTCAAGGCCAGCTTGGGCTATATATCAAGACTTGGCTCAGAAAACCACCCCTGCCCAGACAGGTCACCAAGGGAAAACACCGCTCAGGACCAGTAGCAGGTGGCAGCGCAGTGATCTCCACACTGTCAAAGGGCCTTTTCTCTTTCCATGGGGAAATAGTACTCCTAAACCTGAGTGCAGCTGGGAGCGACAGGCGTAGCACAGTCGCTCGCACATTAGAATTAGGATGTTTAGTTCTGAGAAGGAGTCCTGTGACGGACAGACCTACCTGCACCGGAGGATCAACCCGAACTGAGCAGCCAGGCGAGGGCATGCGCTCAGCCTGGCGCTGCACTGGGCACGGAAGTCCTGTTCTCAGCCCCAGAGGGCTACAAGGGAGCTTCCACAGGAGCTTGCAGGCTGCCTCTGAGAGACTGCAGGCCATGCCGTGAGCTCTAACACTCCTCTTTGTGTAGCTCTCTTCTTTGCATTCATTCCGCTTTGATATGTCTCAGATATACTCGCTTCCAAAGGAAACCCTCATGGCTACCTGTATGCTCTGCCCAGCATATCCCATAACTGAGACAAGTACAGACCACTGGAAGTGTCTCTGAATTCTAGCTTGCAACTGTGGCCTGTGGAAGTCGTGGACCTGGGGTCTGCTCTGTCCTGGTTACAGGAGATAGATGTCAGATGTTGCTGAGTTAAAGCTCTGTCAGATGTAGGGCCTGCTCCCGTGATCCCAATACTTGGGAGACTGAGGCCAGGGGCTCATGGGCTCAAGGCTAGCTTGGGTGACATAATGAATGGGACACATGCGAAGACAGAACAGTAGAAGAATCACTTTGTCGCTGTGCAGTGACCATTATTTAATGATGTGCCTAGGGGCCATGTGCAGTTATCTTGGCTCCCACGTGGGAATCTGGGGGGTCCCCTTTCTTTCACTTCCTCTCTACAGCTGTGTAACTCACTGAACCCTGAACAGTGGCACATGCAGCTGTATGTGGGCTGGGGTGCTTTAGACCCTGTGGATGGATGAACAGCTATCAAAGCCAAGCTCATTCTTACTGTCACTTACACAATACTTTCACATAGGTCCCTGCTTTAGTCCCATCATACCAAGTGCATACTGGCGGGCTTGCAGAGGTGGATGGCCTGTGACCAGGCTGGTCCTTGAAGGGAGGAGGCCGCGGGGCATCTTCCTGCCAGTAGGGTTGGACCCCCCCCACGGCTTTTACCTTTAAAAAAGTTATGGTCAAGCCGGGTAAGATGGCACACACCTGCCTTCCCAACACCCTGGGGGAGCCGTGCTGTCGGCAGAGCCTCCTGGTCGGTCTCTGTCCTGGTTCCTCTTCTTGTCACCGAGACAAAATACCCAACACTCAGGGTTACAGAAGGAAAGGCTTGTCTAGCTCACAGTTGGGCGAGGTGCCAGTCTGTGACCAGCTGGCTCCAAGGCAGGGGTCACTGCAGTGGAGCAATAGCCCACCGTGGGGCAGGCAGGGGGCAGCCCGCCGTGGATAGCAGTGGCAGGAGCGGCTGCGGCAGGCTGCCTCCTCTCGGTCCCGGTAGTCTACTCACACCAGGTGGGGCATCCTTAGTCCCGGTATCCTCTAAAAAGCCTGGCCTATGCCTGTGACCACACAGGGCTTTGGGGAGACCACTAGGCACACGGCGAAGGTACAGCAATCGGCTTTTAGACCAAGAAAGTCCAGGCTTACAAAGCACATCTATTTGTGACGCACTGTGGTTGGAGTGCAGCGGCGGCGCCCTCTGCAGGCACAGAGCACCAACTGCAGCTCTGCTCCCACGGCGCAGGACCCAGTCCAGGGTGCCCAGGACCTCAGCTGTGCTGTTCTGTGCCTGTCCCTCGCAGGGTGCACGGTCTGGAGGTGCAGGGCCGAGACTGTGGTGAGGCAGCTGCGCAGTGGATAACCAGCTTCCTGCAGTCACAGCCCTGCCGCCTGGTGCGCTTCGAGCCGCACATGCAGCCCCGGAGCTCTCACCACATCAGGGCCGCCTTTGAGCCTTCAGACCAGGTGAGCCTCCGCCATCGGTGGACAGGTGGGGCGCGGTCACACCAGCACTGCAGACTCGTGACGCCCCCGAGGAACCCGATGCTGTGGTTCTCCAGGCAGAGGACACACAGGAAGTCTTCCCTGGGCAGCAGCATGCTGCTGTTCCCTCTGGGGGAGCCTGGGACAGTCTGGTGCCAAGAGCAGCTCAGAGCCGATCTCCAGCCTGCACTCCACCCGTAACTGGGTGTGGAGTCCTCAGGGCCCACAGCCTCCGCCTAAGCCTCACGGCACGGTGGTGCATACTGGCGCCTGCGGACAGATGGACGGCCCGGGGCTGGCTGATCCTTGAAGGAGGGGGGCTTCGGGGCCTGCTCTTGCCGACAGGCTCAGAAGCCCCATTCAGTGCTTTGACCCTTACTCAGTTACGGTCAGGTGGGCTAAGGCAGCTCACAGCGGTCATTCCAGCACCCTGGGAGGCGGAGGTTAGGAGCACTACGGCTGAGCCCAGTCTGGGCAGTGCAGTGTCAAAGTTAATAATAGTAATAATAATAATAATAATAATAATAATAATAATAATAATAATACATTGTGGATGTTGCCCAGTGCGAAGGCTCTGAGTTCAATCCTAGCACTATAAAAAATACATGGTCAGCATAAGCACTTAAGGTTAGCTTGCAGGTTACACAAACGATAGCATGTGAGGGCGGAGTTGGACCTTTTACTCCAACCTAACAAGACGACCAAACCCGACCAGTTACTACACAGGAGCAACTGGGGGCGTGGCCAGGTGACTCACTGTCCCCAGGGCACGTGACAGGGCAGCTTGGGAGGCCATGGCTGGGCTCTCTTCACCCTGCTGGAGTCTGAAGGCCGCTTAGGGGTTCTGACGAAGTGAGCTAGAGAAACACTTCGGCTGTGATTGTGGAGTGGACATGCCTGGAACCTAAATGCAGGAGCCCGCGGACATGGGGTGCTGCGCCCTCTGACGATGCGTGTCCTTGCCAGGTCGCCTACTCGGATGCCAGCCCGTTCCTGGTCCTTTCTGAGGCTTCCCTGGCGGATCTGAATTCAAGACTGGAGAAGAAAGTGAAAGCGTCTCACTTCCGGCCCAACATCGTGATTGCGGGATGCGGCGCCTTCGCGGAGGTCAGCGCCCGATTGTTGCTTGCCGTGGATTTGATTTCTTTCTTAAAGCTCAGGGACCTTTGGTGTTGGATTGGGTCATTCCGAAGGGCAGGAAAGTGCGCGCAGCTCTGCCCTGAGCCCTGAGCCCTGAGCCCTGAGCTTGGGCTCCGGTGGGGTGGGAACTCCGGGGAGGGCCGCCCAGGCTACCCCAGCTCTCGCCTCTTCTAGGACTCCTGGGACGAGCTCCTCATTGGGAACGCGCGGCTGAGAAGAGTGATGCCCTGCTCCAGGTAGGGCGCCTGCTTGTCCCCGGGCGGTGGGCGGGGCCTCTGCTGGCCCTGGCTGACAAGCTGTGTGCATCCAGGTGCATCCTCACCACGGTGGACCCGGACACCGGCGTCATGGACAGGAAGGAGCCGCTGCAGACCCTGCGGAGGTAGGACGGGGCGCACGGGCACACCGGAGGCCACGCCCGCTGTGAGGGTGCAGTATTTCCTAACACTTTGTTTAGTGAAATTCTGTATTGCTTCTAAAAGAATTTTTTTTAAATTTTATTTATTTATGTTTTTCTTGTTTCATAACCTTTATTTGCTTATTCACTCATTTTTATGGCTGGCTCAGCCCGCGCCCTGGCGGCAGGGCTGGCGCAGCATGTGGTGCTGGGGATCGAACCGCAGTCCCTGAAGCCGCCCAAGCTTTCCCAAGCAGGCGCTTTAGACCACTGAGCCATCCCGCTGGGCCCCTGTATTGCTTATAATTAAAAAAAAAAAAAAAAAAAAAAAGAGGCCACATTGGATGAGAGCAGCAGGCTACTTGCAGTACCTCTTTTTCCACACAAGGAGGCGCCAGTGGGTTTGCCTGGTCTTTACTGGCTCCTAAGGGCAGTGTTTGCATCGCATTGTGGCGTGGGATGAGGAAGGGTGAGAGGCAGGGAGACCTCGCAGCTTCACGAGCGACAGTGCTAACTAAGCAGGATGGCAGCCTGCGGCCAGCTGGGGGCCAGTTCTGCGCTCTGGGCTCTTGTGCAACTGTCCCCAGACATCAGTGCAGGCTGTACCTGCAGCCCAGGTGACACGCCTGTGGATCTGCGGCCTCAAGACGGGCTGGCCTCCTTGCCTCTCCTCCATGACCTGGGGGCCTGTGTGCCCACTGGGAGGGGCAGATGCCACTTGAATGTCCCCCTTGCTCCCCGGGGGCCTGTGGGACGGGGGCAGAATGCCGGTGACCAGTGGACCTGGTGCAGGCCCAGCCTGGCACTTAGGTCAGGAGGAGCAGCGCCATAAAGGCTAACAGGAGGTCCCCAGGCACAGTGGGGTGAGCCACTTGCCCACACATGAGGGGTTCCTGCCTGAGGTGTGCGGAGCCAAGGACCCCGGGCTGTGGGAACAGCCAGGAGCCCAAGCCAGCTCCAGGCCACCCTGGCCTGGCTGGAGGAGCCCCATCTCTGTGCCTGGGCTGCCTGCCGAGCTGAGCTGGGCCTGGGCCCCACCTGGATTCCTGGGGTCCATGCTTTGCAGTCGCAGCACAGAGGGAGCAGCCCGTTTTCCTCCGTCTTTTATTCATTCATGAGTCCACCAGCACTTTTCTGAGGGCTGCAGTACTGTGGAGGCCTTGCACAGGCTGGGGACATGGGTGGTGCAGCCACAGTGCCCTAGGGCCTCCCAGTTGGGACCTGAGGGGCTCTGAGGAGCTTCCCCCCTGACCCCGGCTTTCCTGTCTCTTCTCAGTTGGAGAGCAGTGCTGGCCCAAGTTGTTGGAATAGTTTTTTTTTTTATATAGAATTATTTATTTATTTATTTATTTATTTATCTTGTTTCAGAACCTTTATTTGTTTATTCACTCATTTTTATGGCCGGCTCAGCCCGCCCCGAGGGCAGGGCTAGCGCAGCATGTGGTACCTGGAATTGAACCGTGGTCCCAGAAGCCGCCCAAGCTTTCCCAAGCAGGTGCTTTAACCCACTGAGCTATCCCGCCGGGCCCATGTTGCAATAGTTTTATTTTCTTATTTTCGCAAAGTTTCTCTTTTAAATGGAAGGCAGAGTGAAATCGGTGCTTCAGCTGTGTCTTTTAAGTATGAAGACATAAGGCTGGGGGCGGGGCTGGCTGCGCCTGGGTCTCCTTCCTCCGCTCCTTGATTTTCTACCTGGAGAAGATCCTCTTACACAGGGCGTCCCTCGACATGTCCAGTCACCAAGCAGCTGTGGGCTGCAGGGGCCCTTCCTGGCCAGCATTGGCTTGAGCAGGACAAGGGGTGGAACGTGGATCTGCACCCCAGGTCCTCCTGTCCTGTAGGACAGAGGCTCGTGCCTCCAGCACCCCAGGTCAGGAGAGGACGCTGAGAGAAGGCGGTCTGGCCTGTCCAGCCAAACCACCTTCGCCGCTAAATGCTAACAAGGGTTGTTCCTGTAGAAACGCAGGGGACACAGCCCGGGCTGCGCTCCTGGCTCTGCAGCCACACTGATGGTTGGCTGATCAGCTTCAGAGTCAGTGTACCGTGACCAGGCTGTGCACGTGGGACCCAGGGCGATGGACCTGGCCTCAGCCTACGGGCAGCGCCTGTCTCGGGCTTGTGCCTCAGTTTGCCTATGGCTCACGGCACCCTTTCTCCTGCTGCAGTTACCGCCTGTGCGACTCTTCAGAAGAGAAGATGTACGGACAGTTGCCCCTGTTTGGACAGTACTTCGCTCTGCAGAGTCCAGGGACAATCAGGGTGGGAGATGCCGTGTACTTGCTCGGCGAGTAGTGGGAATTCCGTGTCCTGGAATACTGGATGCCTCCCTAATGTCCTCTGAGATGACAACATGTGACACAGTCCCTGACATCCACAACTCAAGGACAAGGTTTACTTTGGTTCACAGTTTCAAGAGCGCTCCAGATCTGCAATTTCTGATTAAATTAGAGCTAGGTGAAGACAGGTAAGACTTCCTGGGTGTCACAATTTAGTCTGAAATGCCCATCAGAAGTCTCAGGTGTGCAGCGGAAGGTGATGGGATCATGGGACGCGGTGCTCCTGGGCGGTTCTTAACCCCATCAGATTGATGTATTTGGGTAACTGTCACAGCCCTCCCCTTCTCAGCTGGACAGCGAGACGGCTCCCTAAGCATACTTAACCTGGTTATGCCAAATGTGATACAACCTTCCTGCACACAACCCAGAATGCACCTCTCCCAAAAGACTTAAAAGATCCATAATCTTTCAAAAGTCCAAGTCCAGGTTTCTTCTGAGACTCAAGGCAAATTCTTAGCTGGAACCTTTGTAATAAACAAACAAACACATGTTGTATAAAGCTAAGGTACTGTGACTGTCAGTCCTGATCTGTCCACTCGGTTCAATTATGCCACACCTAGCCTAGCAGATTAGTACTGCAGCCTCCTGGGTGCGTCAGGCTGGATTATGGGGTTATGGCTTCAGCCACTCTCCCAGGTCCTGAGTCTCCTCTCCCTGATACTGTTCCATGCTCCAACTGCTGCCCATCCACTGGGCAAGCAGCTCTGACCACCATTCCCTCCCAGCTGGAACTTTCTGCCTGGAATCCTGGTGATCAGGACCAGAATCTCTTGAAACTGAGCCAAATAAACCTTGGCTCTAAGTTGTGGATGTTGGGTATTGCAGCTCAAGGGCAGCAAAGCTGACTGGCACAGAAAGTTGGTGTCATGTGGCGCAGAGGCCCTTGGCCCTGGCTTGCAGGAGGCATTAGGGAAAGCTCGAAGCCGCCACCCAGAGAAGGCTTCAGTGCTGAGGGCAGAGCCTGCAGGGCGGGCCTGCTCAGAGCTCAGAGCAGACTGCTGGCAAGACAGCACCTCGCAAGGGCCGGGCTCAGTGGGCTCAGTGGAGCGAGGGTCCCACGGCACTGGGACTACACAGTGTGTGTTACACTCTGACACAAATCTAAGCTACGTGTTTCCTGTGTCCTGAGATTTTGCAGGGACCTAACCCAAGGGAAGTGGAATAATTTACTGGGTGGAGGATTTTTGTTTTTTTTTTTTTGTATTTTAGGGAAGGGTCTACAGGGTGTTCAGGGCCTCATTACTAGAAAAGATTCCTAGCGATCCACCTGTGTACAGCCTCCCAAGAGCTGGGGTTATAGGCACACGCTTCCATGCCCAATCTCAGTTCACTCCAGGGGCAGGGATGGCAGGCCCCTAGCACATTAACAAAGCACACCACGGTATGTGCCTGGGTGGGTCATGGAGGTGTGACCTGCCCACTGTGCCTAGGCTTCTTGACTCCAGGGCTCTGGTACCTGTTTTCCGTATTAGTCAGCCTTCATGTCACTAAGCCACAGCACCCAACAACCACAATGTGAGCGGGAAGAAGCTTACTGTGGCTCATGGTTCCAGGGGGTTCAGTCCATAGTTGACAGGTTCCAGGGAAGGAGCATCATGGTGCACATGGTTGGTGGAGGAGAGCCTGTGAGGTGCATGGTGCCAGGAAGCAGGGCAGTGGAACAGTGCCCAGTGGGAAGGGACTGGGCCATTGGTAGTGCCCAGGCCCGCCTCCACCACCTTCACCCACCCGCCCAAGCCCATCTTCACCAACCACGCCCACACGCCCAGGCCTGCCTCCACTACCCTTGCCCACACACCCAGGCCCATCTCCACCACTCCTGCCCGCTGTGGGAACTCCTCCAAGATTCATGCAGGCATCTTTCTCCGCTTAAGGAGAAGGAGACTGCCACAAAGGGAGAAGGGATCGTGGATTCCCACTTCGGTTTGGGGTCTCCCTGCAATGCCAGGTGCTTTCCCAAGAACCTAGTCATGGACCATGGCGGGTCGCCTGAGGGACAGGCAGTGAAGAGGAGATGTAACTTAGGAGGGGCAATGATTGAGATCTAAAGCATCCAGCCTGCAGCTGGTTACAAGTACCTCAGAAGATCCACCAGCCAGGACTGGTCAGCGAAGCAGGCCCTCCCAAGAGCCAGTGCGAATGCCCTTCTTGGGCTCCGGAGGCTCAAGGGCAATGCTGGTTAATGAACCCTTGTTTTGTCTCAACTTCTCTACATGTTCACACAAAACAGATTTATTGGGGCAAGCGATGGCCCTGACTATGTGGATGTCTTCGTCACCCTCTCGTTCTTGAGACAGGACACCTGATATGTGCAGCTGAGAGGAGCAGAGGCTCGTGGTGGCTCGCAGTTTGTAGAGGTTCAGTCCATGGTCAGCCGGCTCCAGGCAGGAAGTTGGGGTGAAAGGGCGGGGGTGGGGCTGGTGAAGAGGGCGGAGAGCCACTCACAGCATGGAAGCAGGGAGGAGTGGGAGGGGAGCAGGGAAGGGAGACGTCCCTGCGCCCCCCCCAGGGCACAGCCCTGTGAGCACTCTCCCGCTCTTCCATCCAGACCCACCTCCTAGGAGAGTCCACAGCTGGGCATTGTCTTAAAGCCCTGAGAGCACTGAGGCTTGAGGGGGTGCTGGAGAGTTGTCTTTGTTCTCTACTGCAAGCCCAAGTGTGCAGAAAACAGATTGAAAAAATGCCCATGCATATGTGTGCCCGCAGGCACCTTCCCCCCCCAACACCTGTCTTAACTTATGACTGTATCTTGGAGTTCAGCTAGATTTTGGTGGTTCCAGGACGATGTGCACCTGTGGTAAAGTGTGTGTCTACCCAGCAGGCCTCAGAGGACCCGAGTGTGCCTGGGCTGCTGAGGGTGAGCAGGCCTGCCCTCAAGCAGACCCAGCCCGGGGTAGGGGCTAGTCACTGGCTTCGGCGTACACCTCAGCCTCCTGAGTCTGACTTTGGCCAAGAACTTAGTGGGATCTGCGCTTAGTCCAGGGAGCTTCCATATTTAGACTTTGGAACATGTGTCAAGAGGAGGGAACTTGGTAACAGCAGCAGGAGAGGTGTCCGGAGCCACACAGCACGCTCCTGAGCCTTTCCGGGAACTCAGACTCCTGCAGCGGAGAAGCAAAGTGAACCTGGAGGCAGCCCTATATTCTTTAGAAAGAAATTTGTAGGGATACAAAATTATACTTGTTTGTAGGATTTTCTTTCTAACTCATGGCTGGGCTGCCGTTTCCCGCCACGAGATGGCGCTGTCTCCCCTCCGCTATCACCGGTCGGGTGGACTCGGACAGGCACATGCGGAGGAAGCGTCTGAGTGAGGGATGGATGTACCGCTTATTTCGAGGAAGGAACGGGTGCACCCAGCCCCTCATGAAATATCAGGTTGGGAACAGCCCACTGTGAACCTCAGAGCTGCCAAAGCAGGACCCCTGGGGTCGGACCAGCAAGGCTGCCCTTCTGGTCACGCTGCTCTGGAGGAGAGCTTTGTGGGGTGACCGTGGGGGAAGTCACCAGCCCAAGAGCTGGAAACTGGCGCGGGGAAGAGCTCGCGAGCCGCCCGAGCCTCCTTTCTGGCGTCCACGGAGAAAGCAGGAAGCGCCACCAGGGGCGAAGGGGCAAGGCCAGCGCACAAGTGGGGCCTGACAGAAGTCAGGTGGCTGTGTGACAAGGACACGGTCTTCTCTAGCCCACGGAAACAGTCCAGGTACAAGGACTTGGGCAGTCCAGGACAAGGCTTGGTGAGCTAGATGGGCATGAACGACTTAGGGGCCCACCGCGAGGCTGTCTCTGTGGGTGACGGCAGACTGGACCGCCCAGGAGTGCGGCAAATTGTAGCCGCCCATGGCGGTGGGAACAGAGACGCAGCGTGACGTCAGAAACGCAGCAGTGTTCTTGACTGACCGCACATCCAGTTTAGCCACGTGACACTGTAGAGTCAGCTGCTTCCGCTGGTGACAGCCTGGCTGCCTGGGACCGCGGCTTCTTGTCCCCGTCCAGCACTCACGAGGGGTCAGCCACACATGCTAGCCTAGCTTGTGAGGATGTGAAAATTCTACCATTTCTGCTCAGTGCACAGCGTTTTCACTGCCCTGAAGTCCGAAAGTTGGACCAGATATCGCCAAAATGTACGGTGCGTGCTTAAATGTTTCACAGTGTATCACAATGGAAGACACACTGACCCTGGCCCCACTAGAATGCCCCCTGCGTGCTAGCCATTTTTATTTTAATTAATTAATTAATTAATTTTTAAAAGGAATTATTTTATTTATTTATTTATTTTTCTTGTTTCAGAACCTTTGTTTATTCACTCATTTTTATGGCCGGCTCAGCCTGCCCCGAGGGCAGGGCTGGCGCAGCATGTGGTGCCGGGTATCGAACCGTGGTCCCTGAAGCCGCCCAAGCTTTCCCAAACAGGCGCATTAGACCACTGAGCCATCCCGCCGGGACCCTGTTTGCCATATTTAGAAACAGTTCTGGAGCACACTTTCCTGAGTGTCTTAGGAAATGGGCTCAGAAATTTGGCGACGGCTGCTGTCCCTGAGCGCCACCGATGGACAGGCCAGCCCTACATACGTGATGTAGCATCCTCACCCACCGTGTTCCCTGGATCTGGCAACGCGAAGTCCTGGCTCTTTCCCAAAGTGAAAATGATCACAGGCCACAAGATGGCTCAGCAGTCTAACGTGCTTGCTTAGGGGCCCAGCGGGATGGCTCAGTGGTCTAAGGCGCCTGCTTGGGAAAGCTTGGGCGGCTTCAGGGACTGTGGTTCGATCCCGGGCACCACGTGCTGTGCCAGCCCTGCCCTCGGGGCAGGCTGAGCCGGCCATAAAAATGAGTGAATAAACAAACAAAGGTTCTGAAACAAGAAAAAAAAAAAAATAAAAAAATCTAAAAAAAAGTTAGCACTTCTAAAAAAAAATAAAGTGCTTGCTTAGGCAAGCTTAGTAAACCGCAGGGACCACGGTTCGATCCCCGTCACCACATACTGCACCAGCCCCACCCCCAGGGCAGGCTGAGCCTGCCATAATATTTGAATAAAGAAAACAAAATATATTAAAGGAAGAAAATGACCGCAAAGGTCAGCATCTCGGGTCCACTTGGGGCACCAGGGCAGCCACAGCAGCACAACTGCAGAGATGCAGAGGCCTGCCAGCGCTGCTGCGGACCGTGGTGAGAGCCTGGAGAGGAGAGAGCCTGAAGAGAAGGGGAGTGCTCTGTGGGCCAAGTGGCAATAGTGTTGATACGTCACTGTAATTTTTTTTTTTTTTTTTTTTTGTCTTTTTGAGACAGGGTCTCGCTGTGCAGTTCAGGCTGGCCTTGGGCTCACTTTTGTAGCCCAGGCTGGTCTCGAACTCGCACCGATCCTCCTGCCTCAGCCTCCCAAGTGCTGGGATTACAGGCGTGCGCCACCATGCCCGGCTCGTCACTGTAACTTTTGATCATGCCTTGTGGGTGGCCCCACGGGGGACCATCTGTGCTAGAGTCCCTTGGAAGAGACAGAGAGGTTCTCGGCCTGGACTGGGGCTCCCTTCTCATCACAACTGGGCCCCCTGAGCACTCCAACCCCAAGTGGCCCTGCCGTAGACCTCACTTGCAGGTTGAGAAAGTGACAGAAGAGTGGGAGGATTCTGAGTGCCTGTGAACTTGGCACTGCATGCCTGGCTCGTCCTCTTCAGAGACGGCAGCCTGCAAGGGCTCTAGCAAGACCCACATCAGGATGACCGTACAGCGTGTGTTTGGGTTGAATGGCACTCCTTCCAAGGGTCTCGCTGTGGCTGTCTTTGGAGGGGCGTTGTCCTGACCTCAGAGGGGCCAGCATCCCAGCAGTGGGAGTGGAGCAGGTGTCTGAGGGGCCCTGCAGGTGGAGGAGGTGTCTTGTTGTCACCCTCGTCCTGCTGACCAGAACTGAAGGCTTGGAGTGGGCAGGAAGGTTAAAGGCTAGACATTAGAGGCACCACATGTCGTAAGCCAGCTCCCACCTCTGCTCTGAGAAGCAGAATCCCCAGGGCCCTGGGACCCTGACACACAACACGTGCAGATCAGATGGTGCTCTAAGCACAGACCTCCCACCTGACAGTCTCTCAGGTGCAGATCCAGGATCAAGGTGGCATCTTAAGTCGCCCTAATCTCCAGTGGGAAGGAGGAGCTATGTCGGAACCACGACATTCATGGCTGCAGCATGAAGCAAGTGTGCCTGTGTCTGTTTTGCCTACCCACTCCAAAGAGAGGAAAGACCAGGCCGTCCCGTCTGGTGTGGTCCTGGGGGCCGGTGTGTGGGGAGGTCAGCGGCCTTGCCCTGTGGGCTCTCTTGGAGATGAGAGTGGCCGTAGTCACATTCTGTGCCTTTTGGAATGGCCTGCAGGTTGTGGTAAGTGCCACCATGGGTCTGAGGAGTGACTCCCACCCATCCCCTTCCCGCGACGGGTGGGTCAAGTTCACTCACATTAGGCCTTCGATCAGGCCTCCTCACTGGTGGTCGCCACCAGCTCCACGACCTGCGGGGAGCACCCTCACCGGCTCCGGGAGCTGTCCTTCCCTCCCTGTCTGTCCAACTGCGCCTTCACCAGGGCAGTCCTGGCGAACAAGGTGCCGTCTAAGCCTGACGTCTCTGTCCCTCTCTAGAGACTCCACGAGCAGTGTGAAGGAAGAGAGCACCGCCGTAATCGCTCCTGATTAATATTTTGTTCCCAGTAATGCCTGGAGGGGATTGAGTTTCCCTGGGTGACTGGTGGGTGAGTTGCTGAGCGATTAAAGCCGCTCGTTAGTGTGGCTGGAGGCCCCAGCTGGCCGAGGACAGCTGGAGAGCTCTTCCCTGCAAGCAGCCCTGGTTAACATCAGCCAGGAAGGCTCTTTGTAAACACGTGAATAATTGATTGTCCAGCGCTTGCCCAGCTACCGCGGATGGAGCTCCGATGACTCATCTGTGAGCTGTCCCTGTCGTCTGGATGCCATAACACTGCAGGAAGGATGATCGTGTCTTGGAGGCTTGGAGTTGCCAAGCCCAAGACTGTAATGGTTTGTTATGATGACCTTTGTTATTCCATTAGGCTCAATTGCTTTAAAAAATGATGTGTGCATACTTTAGGAGCGTTTTTACCCTTCACGTTGACCTGACATCATAGTTTATATTACAGAACGTATTAATGACAGAGCGGTGTTTTCATGTCCCAAGGACAGCTTTTAACAACCATAATCTGCCCTGAGTCACCATAAATATAAATGTATTGGTCAAACAGATCTCGTTAATGTGGCCAAGATAAATGTAAGTCCATATTTTAAGGCAGCTGAAGTCCTAGAGAGTATATTTGGAGCTTTTTGTGGGGCTAAGAGATCTTGGCTGGGCGCTATCAAAAGACTAAGAAAATGAAACGCTCCCCCCTGGCCCTGAGTTGGACAGATACAAATGTCTGGAGGATGTCGAGTCAGATTGCTCACATAGTTTCTGGACACCATTAATGCCTGCTGGGGTGAATCTTAGTTCTTAAAGCTGTATTCTTCTCATAGCCTCGCAGGGCTTTGGGAAGGAAGTGAAACGCAGAGGCCACGTCTCAGCAGGGCGCCCCCAGCCAGCACGCCTTAAGACCAGGGACACCTGGTCCTAAATGTTAATCCCCCCTCCCCGCACCCTGGCATTTCCCTTCCTGTGAGACGCAGACCTGCGCTGTGCATTTGTGTCTGACATCCTGCGTCACCGCGCTTGGCAACGCCAGGGGTCGGCAGGACAGGCAGGACAGGATGACCGCTACTTCCCTCCGGCCCGGCGTGCTCAGGCACGCTGGTCTCTGTTCGTGGTATCCTTGTTTTGAGCTCCTCAGGCAGAGAAGAAATCCTTGCTGGAGAATCACTGCTGCACAAGGGTCTCGTCTGCAGCAGGGAGCACACGTGGAGGGCTGCAGGTCCCTGAGGGTGGGAGGCTGTGGGCTGGGTCCATGACCCCAGGACGGATCGTGGCTGAGGCCACGGTTAACTTCCCCGAGGACTGTGGGTGCCCGGCAGTGAGAATGGCTTTTCTGTCAGCTCTGCCTGTCCTTGTCCCTTGGAGGACTTGGCTAGGAGTCTTCCCCTCTGGGTCTGCTGCGGGCTTTGGTGGCACCAGGTACAGGGCTCAGCAGACAGGGATTTAGGTAGCTGTCACCTTCTAGACCGAGGGCTGGATCATTCTGTGAATGTGAACTGTGGGCTGCAAAATCCCCGAGGCCCTTTAACGGTGGGTGTAAAGAAAGACACCAGCACCCTCCGTCCTAGCCACGTTGTTCACAAGAGTCAAAAGACAACACAGCGCAGGGGCCCTCAGGGAGGAAGGTTAGGGGAAAGCGTGCACTCATGAGCAGGGGCGACCGTGCCACCTCCTGAAGGCGAGCGCAGGCCGGCGTGTGCTGCGGGGTGGGGCCTCGAGGATTCTCACTGTGAAAGAGGCCAGGTCCCTGGGGTGACCATGACATGACACAGGGCCACTGAGCTGCAGCACCCTGGGCAGTCACCCACGGGGACAGAAGGGAGAAAGCAGTTGCAGGCAGCTGGGGCTGGGAGGAGGGGTTGTCAGTGACACGGCCCAGAGGTGCAGTGGTGCAAGCTGTAAAGAGCCCCGGGCCAGCTTCACGGCAGTGTGTGTGCGCCCTGTACCGAGCAGTTTACATGGTGTGGTGGTAAGTTTCGTGTTACAATTAAAAAAATACTCATATGAAGAAGAAAGGGGAGTCCCTGAGAGCCTGGAGGTAGAAGGAATCTGAGCTCTAAGGCCCTTCCTGGAAAGCTGTCCAGGGTCACAACCCCTGCCCTGGCCTTCCCCCTCGGGTTGATGAGGTCCTACCATGGAGAGGAGGTCGGGGTGGGGGCCTCTGAACTCTGCCTGGAGGAGAGGTGGGAACATAAACTCCAGACATTAATTTCTCGCTTGACTCTGAACTGTACCTTAGGTGGGGACCCTAAGCTGGACTCCACACTCACTGGTGATGTGATGTTGACAGAGGTTTGAGTGCGGTTGCCAGGGTCCCACCTGCTGTCTGGCAGGTGAACGTCGGAGCCTTGTTGATGCCATCTGATTTTCACTGCGTAACTTCTGGAATGTTCTGCTGGTCCATGTGGTTGAAAATAATTTGAGATGGTAAATGGAAGAAGCTTTCCGATTTTTTTCTTGACTACAAAAAGGCCTTAAAGAGCCTGCTGTACTGTCCTGGCTCAGCTGGGAGCCTCTCGGGGTCCAGGCCCCCTTCGGCTGCCCAGGATGTGCTGTAGTGCAGGTGCAGTGGTGTCTGGGGCAGGGCTGTCACCGCCTTTGGTTGACAATAGGCATGGAGAGTCGATGTCAGAGGCTGAGTGAGCATGAGAGGAGGGCCGTGGGGCAGAAGGGGCCGTCTCCCCGTAACTGCTTCAGTGTTTGGCCCTTGCTCACCCCCAGTGAGCTGAGGCAGGGGTGGCACTCGTCCTGGCTGCTCTGCCTTCTCACCCTCTCCTGTTCCTGGAAGATGGGGCTTCCCAATGTGGAACCCCGAGTTCAAGCCCTGCTCTCTCCCTTTGCCTTTCTCTCTGGGCCTCACTTGTTTCCAGGCTCTTAGGAGACTGGGGGGGGTGTTTGAGAAGAGAGTGGGAGGAAAGGGAGAGAGAGGGAGAGAAGAGAGGAAGGGGAGGGGAATGGGGAGGGGAGGGAAGAGGGAGGTGGAGGAGAAAGCGGAGGGAGGGGAGGAGGGGGGAGGAAAGAGGGAGGGGGGAGGGATGAAGGTTTGTGTTGTGCCCGCACCAACTCCACATGAGGGGTGTGATCATCACGGACTGCGCACACACACTGCTGAAAATAAACAAGTGAATTTATAAGCATCAGTCCTTTCAGTGAATCTGTAGAGGAGAAGGGGCTGAAATCCAGCAGGGACAATTTTTTTTTTTTTTTTTTTTTTTTTTTTTGTCTTTTTGAGACAGGGTCTCGCTATGCAGTTGAGGCTGGTCCTGAGCTCACTTTTGTAGCCCAGGCTGGTCTCGAACTCGCACCAATCCTCCTGCCTCAGCCTCCCAAGTGCTAGGATTACAGGCGCCACCACGCCTGGCTTAGCAGGGACAATTTGAAAACCATGGAAGGCAACAGCATGGTCTGTCTCCTTTCTCTTCTAAAGGACCATGAGTTGCCGCTTTCCCTGGAGCACAGCGGGTGGTGGGGTGGGGTGGGGTGGGGGTAAACGGTGGGTGGGGAGGTGAGGGGTGGGGGCTGGGAGTGTCCTCTCCTGCCTCCCAGCCAGCTGAGTGGAAATCAAAGACTTAAGGGTTAAACAGCAAAGTGACTGGAAACAGAAAAGAGAGGAAACACAGCAGGAACAAAACTACACAATTATATGCACAGGATGACTAGACAAGGGTCCTGAGAAACCTCAAAAGGTTTTTGACACTGATGATAGCAATATGTAACACTAAAACTGTGCTTGGAATGCCTGTCATTCTGGTCTTTTAGATGTGTGCTGCTTCGAATGTAATTTTAGTCACTGTTATATTCTCTCTCAAGGAAATGGTTGGTTTACAAGAAAACCAGTTTCAAGCTTTGATGCGTGCTTTAAAACCTTAAATCCTTTATCAGATAAAGGAAAACCTCTTCTGCTTTAAAAAAAAACCTTAAATTCTGGGCTGGTGAGATGGTTCAGCGGTCTAAAGCACCTGCTTAGGAAAGCCTAGGCAACTGCAGGTACCGTGGTTCGATCCCCAGCACCACATGCTGCGCCAGCCCTGCCCTCAGGGCAGACTGAGCCAGCCATAAGAAAAACAAAACAACCCCCCCCCCTCAAATTCTGCTTGCAAATGACCTTGCTCCCAGCAGGTCCCAGGGAGTCACATAGCTTCTTCATGGGCCCTGCGCCCCGACAACTTAGGTCTCTGAACAGCAGGGTGCAGTAAGGGCAGAAGCGTTCACTCAGCCTCAGGACCCAGCTAGCATGTGCACTGTTGACGCAGGTGCTGCCATAAACACGTGACATGGCACATTTTCCCACAATTTGGGGTACTATGATATCAAACTTGTAAAAAAAAATGCTTTTCCCGTTTGGGGATATTTCTTATTTCTATACCTTCCAAAGGTATCATTTCATGTAATGGGGAAATATGCTCATGAGGGGCTGGTGGTCGAGCTCAGCAGCGCAGTGCTTACGTTCCAGGGGCAAAGGCCGGCATCCAGTTCTTGGCCCCTCAAAGAAAATGAAGATTTAAGAACTATACTTGTGGGGCTGGTGAGATAGCTCCGCAGTCTAAAGCACCTGCATGGACAAGTTTAGGCAACTGCAGGGACCGCGGTTCGATCCCGGGCTCCACATGCTGTGCCAGCCCTACCCCCAGGGTAGGCCAAGCTGGCCATAACATACATAAATAAATAAACTTTAAAATAAATAAATAAAATAAATGAAAACTTAAAAAAACTATGCATTAAAAAATAAAGCTACAGGGCTGGCCAGATAGCTCAGTGGACTGAAGTGCCTACCCAGGCAGGTGCAGGGACAGTGTTCGATCCCCAGCATGTGGAGACTGGCCCCACTGTGACAGTGACTGAGACTGGGCGTGGTGCCGAGTACCTGTAATCCCAGTGCTTGGGAGGCTGAAAACAGGAGGATCTCTGCAAGTCCAGTCTGTGCAGTGAGACCCGGCAGATCCCGTAGGCCTTGTACTAAGTACATCTAGAATAAATAAATAAAGTTATAGTGTAAAATCTTTTTCTTTTTTTTTTGCGGAACTGGGGATTGAACTCAGGCCCTTGTGCTTGCTAGGCAAGTGCTTATTCTACTGACCTATCTCCCGAGCCCCTGTACCTTAAAATCTTTGTGTGCTTAATAAACACCTTCTAACAAGTGATGTAGCGGGCTCACAGCCATATTAGCTGGGACAGAGGACCCGATACTGCGGAGGAGGAGGAGGAGGAGGAGAGGGTTCTTTCAGTTCATGATTTCTGGAGGGTTCAGGCCATGGTAAGCTGGTTTCAAGGTAGAAACAGGTGGCAGGGCCCGGCAGAAGAATCTGTCACGCCATGGTGGCCAGGAAGTGGAGGGGAAGCGGGGAGGAGGGAGGAACCCAGGCCAGACCCTCAAGCGCGCCCTGTGCTGACCCCCTCCCAGCAGACCCAGCTCCTCCCAGCATCGCCAGCGTCGAGCTCACCTGGGGCGAACCGCCGGTGAGTAAGGGGCCTCAAGATTCAGTCAGTCGCCACACACCGGAACTTTTTGGGGGTGCTTTTGATCTAGCCATAATAATAGCTGCATCCCAGGAGCTGGCTAGAGCCAAAGCACCTAGCTGTGGAGCCTTTAGCCACTGGAGGCCACGGTGCTTGAAGCTGAGACGCACTGCAGGTGTAAGACGCGCAACAGACTTCAAAGGCTCCGTGTAAGTGGCAGCAGGAGAGACTTCAGGCGTCCCTTGGTAACAGTCACGTGTCGAGGTGACAGCCCTGTGGGTCTAGGGAGTGAACGGAAGTGTTGGAATTACTTGCCTAACTACTAGGATTAACGATGCCTAATCAATTATGAGAATTGCCTCTCAATTATGATTACTAGCATGTTTAAGTGGAGAAGCCCTGGGGCGCCGTGTCCTGCAGGTCCGTGTGGGGGCCGCTCGACCCCTGCCCTGCTCTGAGCTGGAGCCCGATCGTGTCACGGCACAGGGTTTCCGGGCAGTGGCCAGGCCCCTGACCTGCCCGGTGGTGTTGGTCCTGCGGCAGTGTGAGCACACGGGCCATCGCTAACGGTAAACTTTGTACCACGTGCACTTCACCCGCGAGTGCTACGGTACTCTTGCACTCGGCAGCGCCTGCCTAAGGTACAGCAGCGCTGGGTGGGATTTGGCTAAGTACAGAGCTCGCGGAAGTGGGGCGCCGGCGACGGAGGCCAGCCAGGCTGAAGGCTCTCTGCTGGGACAGACGTCGCTACGCACCTCAGCTTCTGCTCCCTGCACAGTGGGACCCCAGGGCGTGGTCCCCAGTGGCTCCTCGCTCTCCAGCAGGCCCCGCCTTCTGTATTTTGGTTCACTTTCCCTTCACGGCGCTGGACCTTCTGCCCATAGCCGTGCTTCTCAGTCGGGGAACCCCTCCCCTGACGTTTCCCCTTGTGTGGAGAGAGGACTTAGGTAACTGGACAGTCAAATGTAAGTGGAGCCCCTGGGGGCCGTCAGCCTCTTCTTGGCCATGCCCTCCCCGCTCGGCTTCCGGCTTCCCTGCACCTGTAGGACGCAAAGTCTTAATTCCTGGGAGCAGTGCAAGTCCAGCGGCAGGAGGCCGGCAGGCCGGCAGGAGGGCGGGAGGCCTCCCTCCGTGGGAGGGCTGGGAAGTCCGGGCGGGGTGTGGGAAGCACTTCCAGGCAGCAAAGATTCTGTCCCTGATGTGGTGTGCTTTTACATGAGCAGACCTCAGCGTGAAGGTTGTGTTCTTTTCTGAACACGTGTCACATACTGATGGGAAATTACAGAGCAGGTCAGCCTGGATTTGCCTGCCTGTATGTCTGCGTCTCCATGCATCTGTCTGCATGCCTGCCTGCCCTGCCCACCCACCCACCCACCCGTCCGTCCGTCCGTCCGTCCGTCCGTCTTGTATCTATCATATGTATTTCTTTATTTGGTGGCACGGAGAACTGAACCCAGGACTGCTGAACTGAGCTTTCATTTCCCAAACCTTTCATTTTTTAATTTTGAGATGGGGTCTTGCTAAGTCCTTAAACGACCCCGTCTTGGTTCAGACTTGAGATCTTCCTGCCTCAGCCTTCCCGAGTGTGTGGGTTGCAGGTAGGCGCTTCCATGCCCAGCTGAGTGTGTGTTTTTGGGAGAAAAGCCTACAACCACTGAGAGTGAATGCACAGGAGGTTTTCCTTGAGAACTGCCACCGAGAGCACTGGGTGCTTCCTGTGAGGAGGTGCCTGACAGGGCCTGAGGGAGGCCTAGCAGGTGGCTTCAGGGGGGCTCCGCACTCACCTCAGCAGCCTCATCTCTTGGGCTCTCTGGAGGCCCCCAAAGTGGAGGTCAGCACATGGCAGCCTCGGTTTGGATTTGGTTGAAGCCTTGAGGCAGCGCCTGTGGACAGGGCTGCCACAGCGGCCGCGCAAGGGGAGGCCTGGGGTGGGTCCGGGCGCTGCACACACACGGAAGATTCTCGCCGCCATACTCGGACCCCAGGAGGAGGCCAGGTGGTGAGCCCAGGCCTTGCCTCATCTCTGCGGAACTCTGTGCAGGGGCCGAGCTGTCCTGGCAGAGCTGGAGGTGAGGGGAGCGGAAGGCGGGGAGCTGAGTGTGGCCTGGATGCCAGAGAGCAGGAGGGTGGGAGCGGCCCAGAGGAAGCGGGGGAGGCAAAAGTAAACAGCTGAGATAACAACTTCATTAGCCTCCTCCCCAGCCTCTGGTTTTGTGTCTGGCACTGGGCTCCCTTGCGGTGTCCTCTTCTGGGTGCAGCAGCCTGGGGTGACTTTGGGAACCAGGCTGGGCTGCTCCCTCCTTTCTTGCCGGTACCTCCCGGAGGCGGCCCACGGCAGGGACCATTGGCAGCCTCTGGGCAGGGTGAGCGTGGTTCAGACTCCTGCTCACCCGCAGTGAGCAAGCACAAGGTGCCTGCGGGGCTGTGCACTCTCCCCTGAGCTCGGGGCTGGGGGCTGGGCAGGGAGGTCTGAGCTTAGTGAGGGCTGGAGCTTTTGGGCTAACTCCCCCGGATTCTTCCCAGCACCCACTGTAAAGTAAACAAGAACTGAAGCAATGAAGGAGCCAGTAAGCTGCGTGGAGAGTTTTTCCCTGTACGGGGTCACAGCTGGGAATGACCCCACTGTCCCCATCTACCGGGTGGCAGTGCCCAGACCTGTCGGTGGTGAGGCAGTACTCCGGATGTAACAGCAGCTGTGCACCCACCACGTTGGTCCTGCTCCTCAGGGCCATGTCCCTGGGCTGCTCCCTGACCTCACGGGCCATCTGGGTATCGTCAGGGCATCGGGATGACCACACTCTTACAGGGGAGGGAGGGCTGGGTAGCACCGTGTTGGCGCACTTGACAGCTTGCAGGGTGCCAGGATGCAAGGCGTTTAGCAGCCGCCACCAGCCTGTACGCTAGCAGGTGCACAGACGAAAAGGCTTCCCCAACTCCTAGAACGTGTGTTCGAAGGCGGAGTACCTTGACCTTAGATACGATGCCACCGCCTGGGGCTGGTGCTGTGGAGTTGCCAAGGAGGAGAGATCGAGAAACTCGGATCTGTGTGGGACGGGGTCCCCTCTAAGCCCCTCTGCTCCCCCATCGACCACAGCCAGGTGATGGCCATCTGGACCTACTTCCTCCCGACGTACTCGGTGGTGTGCGTGGAGACCCCAGTTGGATCCTGCGCTCAGCCCCAGGCTGAGGGAGGAGGTGGGGGGTGGTAAGTGGCACTGTGGGAGAGCCCCACCCCACCCCGCTGCCTTCGGAGCGAGTGTCTCCCCAAAGCTGCAGAATCCACAGCGACATCTCGGACCCAGCATGGTGGGCACACAGGCCTGCGTCACCGCGTCGTGAGCTGAGCTTGCTGGGCAGCAGGGACACCGGGGCTATTTGTAGAAGATCGTGTAACTACCGCTCAGTGTGAGGGGGAGAGGGCCGAAACGATGGCCGACCGTGTGGAGGGGCTTGGGTTTGGCTGGGGGAAGGGGCAGCGACAGTGTACCCAGCAGAGAGAGCTGCATAGGCCTTGCCCTCCGGGGGAGAGCGCCATGCCGTACAGAGGCCGTCTTCGGCTGCCTGGTCCCCATCCTGGTCTTCTGTAGCCTCTGCCTGGTGTCCTGATTAGACGCAGAGGTGGCCAGGTGGGCCCAGCGATGGCACCTTCCCGATGGGCACACCCACCTGTTGTCATAAAGCGTGCCAGCCCCCTCTGCTGTCCTTCCCACACTGCAGGAGGAGCGCTGAGCAAACCGGCCCTCGGGGTCCATTAGTCATTATGACTCAGGCCATCTGAAAACAAGAATTTAATGGAGGTTTTCCTAAGGCTCCTTGGGGACGCCCAGGACCTTTTCCCACCACCATAGAAGAAAGATTTTAAAAACACATTTCCTTCCTAAAAGGCTTTCTGGGTTCAGTTCTGCTGATTCTGCACGCAGAGGCTCATTCCGCTTGCCCCGCACCCACCGTCCACCTCTCTGAGGGCACCATGGGCAAAATGGAGCAGGTGTCAGTTTGACCCTTGACTCTTGACCTTGCTGTGTGACCTTGGCCAGGATGCCTCCCCTCGGACTCAGTTTCTGCAAGTGGAAAAGCAGGAATTGGATGGGGGCCAGGGCTCCTCGGATCCTCGAGGTTTATTGTGGCAACATAAGCATAGGACTCCTGGGCAGTGGCTCTAGGGGTTGCAGGGGAAGCCAGGGCCACTGGAACATCTGCTTTCTCAGGGAGAAACTGAGGCCGAGCGTCCCATGCTCCAGGACAACCGCAGTGGGAATCCTTCGGCCCCGCTGAACTTCCCTTGTCCTACCCTGCCTCACTGCTGTGGCCTGGCCATCCCAGAAGCCTCCCGGTCCCCAGCACATCCTGCGAGCAGCCAGGCGAAAAGTCGCCTGGTGCAGTGGCGGAAGAGGGGCAGGCGAGGGGTGTGGGCCAGGCCCCAGGGTGGACTGCCCAGGGTTACTGGGCAGTGGGAGAGTGAACCATCTCCAGAGAAACAGCTCCGGATGGACCTCCTGGGAGATTTATGACAGGACGGGCTGGAACAGGTACAGAGGCTGGGAGACCCCAAACGTGAGATGTAGATTGGTTTAAGAAAAGCACGACAGGTCAGTGCTGCGCGGGTCCCGTCCCCCTGTGGCGGCTGGCGGCTGCCTCTGGGCATCCACCAGTGAAATTCCATGTTCTTTATCTGTTCCACGTTGTCTTTGCGAAGCCTGTAATGCTTATGCCCAAATCAGCAGATGTGTGTCGCTGTCCCCGTATTCAGTAGGGTGCTGTGGCAGCGGGTGACACGCACCCAGCACACCCGAGCTGCAGGAAGATGGCATGCCCGAGGCTGGTTGGGCTGGATGTCTGTCCTGTGCATCCCGGCCTGTACGGTGGCTGCTTCCCCCCTGCATGTGGCACATTGGCTGGACACTTGGCACTTCTTGGTCTTTCCCACAGCCGGAGACAAGTCCTCTGGGTAATCCACTGAATGGGTGCCATTTGGGGCTGGGGCTGTGAGGGGGTCCTCTTGGGCCCTCTGTGCAGCTCTTCCTCAACTCTAGCATTATAAGTGCTAACCCCAAAAGCTACAGCTAATGGGCTTGACCTCTTGCTTCCCCACAGCAAGAGCAAAGCAACTGAAGGAAGCCAACTCCAGAAGTAGCGAGATACGCGTTGTCTGAAAGGCAAAGGCGTTCACTCCTTGGAAGACACTGAGGCTCAACACGTACGTGCACGCACGCACGCACTCCGCACACATGCGCGCACACGCACACCCAAAATAATACAAGCCAGCCTCCGCACAGCTCTGCCTTTAGGAGTAGGCAGAGCTCCGTCTCTTGGGACAAAAGAAACGAGTCGAGAGCGGTGCTGCCGTGCAGACCTCACCGCCTTTCCTTCCCCAGAAACTCAGGCCTGGGACAGCGAGGACCCGAGGCTTTAAGAGCACATCGATGATGCTTGCCGCAGTTCTCTGAGCGTCAGAGACTTAGCCAGAGCTCTGGCCTCCCCTCACCCAGAAGATCTGTTTGACTGGGCTCTGGAGAGCTCCATCGGCAGAGGAGACAGCAGTGGGCTGAGGGGAGCTGGGCGAGAGGCCGGGCCTGGCTGCTCTGTGGCTGGGAATCTGGCACCACCGAAATGCTGAGTCTGTAAAGCCCCTTTCCTCTGGGACCGAGAGCGCACTCGATAGGCTATATTTATCACTCGGTGAATCCCATTTGTCCTCTTATTCAGAATTTCCACTTCTTACACTTGACCTCTTCTGGCCTGTCTTATTTCCTATGTGGCTGAGATATTGAATGTCAACTATTAGAACTCGTTTATTAAAAATGAAGCACGCCCATCCAGAGTCCAAGCACAGTGTGTAATAGGTCTGCTCTCCCTTCTTTCTCCTGTTTCAGACTGAAGGAGTGTCTGCAGGACTGCTGCTGAGGATTCCACATCTTTTTAAGGGTTGCATTAGGATAATCCCACAACCAGGGGTTTTGTAGTGAGGTGGAAGTTAAATATTTTTCAAGCTCCATAAAGACTTAGCCTGGAGCCCAGAGCCTGGCCTTGGAGCCCAGATTCTGGAAAGTTAAGGGATTACAGGAAGGGAGGAAAGAGGGAGAGGACCGCGTGTCCCACATAGAGCACGGTGGCTAACGTTAGGTGCCAACGTGCCTGGGCCTGAGGATGCCCAGATACTGGCTATACTCTGGGTGCTCCAGGCAAAGTGGAGCCGTGAAGGCAGGGGAAGGACACTGCTCTCCAGTGTGGAGGCCCTCCCTAGTCCTTCTTGGAAGTAAAGGGCTGAGCAGGAGGCAGTACCTCTCCTGTCTGCACAAGCAGGGGCATCTGTGCTTCCTGCCTTCGGTCAGACGGAAGCGCTAGCTCTTCTTGACTGGGGCCCATCAGCTTGCAGATTTGCACCACCACCTTCCCTAGGCCTCAGGCCTTTGTCGGAGGCTGGAAAACTCACCAGCTCCCAGTCCCACGCTTGCCTCTGGCAGACCCGGGACCTCTCACCTTCCACGATGCTATTAGCCAACTATCTATCGTTCATCCACCCATCTACCCCCACACATCCATCCATCCATCCATCCACTCGCCCATCCATCTGCCTGCCTGTTGGTCCATCTGTCTGCCCACCCATCCATCTGCCTACCCATCCATCTGTCCACCCACCCATCCGCTCATCTGTCTCTCACTCTTGCTCTCTCTCTTTCTCCACCCATGCATATCTCAGTACCTGTTGCTCTGAGAGTCCTGCTCCCACACAGAGCTGTACCTTGAAAGTGCACACACACCACTGCACATGGAAGCCAGGGCCTCTGGCTAGGCAAGTGGGAGCCGCAAACCCCAAATCCTTCCTGCTGGCTTCTTTCTCTTCCTTCATTTTCACCTGCCTAGAGCACTGTCCAGTGCACAGAACCATACAAGACAGAAGCTAACATGCACCTCGAAAGTAGCAGAGTTAGGGAGGCAGAGGCAAGAGGGCCTCAGGCTTGAGGCCCACCAGCAACGCTTAGCAAGGCCTTCTCTCCAAAGTGACCGATGGCTTAATGGTAGAACGCCCCACAACCAAGAGGAAAAGGGAGAGGAGCAGGGGAGTCAGAGCCGAGGTGATGACTGGGTGAAGGCCGAAGGATCGTGCACGGCCCTCTCTTAGGATCCCCTCACCTAGGCCACCCTACCACAGCTTGGCACCTGGCCATTGCCAGGAGGCTGGCTGTGCCTGATGGCAGGGAGGCTCCAGGGTACCCGGAAGCCACAAAGCCAGGCACTAAGGGTCTGTCCTGCAAGCAAGGTAGCCTGGAGTCCTGGGCAGACACATTCTCGATGAACAGAGGGAAAGTGAGAGCTACAGGACCCACGGCGTCGTGGAAGGAAGACCAGGGAAAGCAGATTCACTGTGCTGAGAGGAACAGGCCCCTTGGCTGGAACAAGGGGCGGGGGAGGGGAGGAGGCCAGGAGCGCGGTGCGGGAGCATGGTGCGGGGGGAGTAAGGTGCAGTCGAAGCCAAGTGGGAAAAAATGGATAGAAACATATAATCGTGAAAATAAAGAACCCAGGGGCTAAGGTGACAGTCTTTTCTCACTTAAAACATATGACTGTTCCCTGGCACTTGGAAGGCTGAGCAGGAGGACTGTTGTGGGCTAGGGACCCACCTCGAATGCTCCCTCCGGGGCTTGTGGCGCACGGACACCTGTCTGGTTGCCACAGAGGCTGCTCTTATAGTTCATGCCATGTTAACCTTAAATTATAGGCTTAGAAGGAATAACTCCACCCCTAGGATAAATGCAAAATAATGCAAAGAAGAAAAGCTAAAAAAACTAGAAGGGGAAGTACAATGGAAGGCTACAAATACACAACCTGTGTAAGAGAAAGGAAGGGCGCAAAAGTAGAAAATCGAATGCGAGAAAACGAAAACCAAGAGCAAGCCGTGGGGCCCAGCGGGATGGCTCAGTGGTCTAAAGCGCCTACTTGGGAAAGCTTGGGTGGCTTCAGAGACCGCGGTTCGATCCCCGGCACCGCACGCTGCGCCAGCCCTGCCCTTGGGGCAGGCTGAGCCGGCCATAAAAATGAGTGAATAAGTGAATAAAGGTTCTGAAACAAGAAAAAAAAAAAAAAAAGAGCAAGCGGTGAGCCCGAGTCCAGCGTATCAGCGGCTGCCCTGAATGCCCGAGGGTGACTCTAGCGGGCTGAGTTTGGGGAGGGGCAAATGAGAAGCAGGGACAAACTGTGCTGTCCCCAAGAGTGGGGCCCGGAGTGTAGGGCGTGGCTTGAGAGTAGGCAGGAGGCCACGCCCCACACTGCCCAAGCGAGTGCGAGGGCTGCGCCGACTGGACGTCAGCCACACGCCAGTGTCAGGCGCAACGTACCTCAGGGCAAGATAAGCCCCGATACATGGCATAGCATTGTCTATAATAACGGAAGAGAAGCCATCAGGGACACAGGGGCTGCTCTAAACAGGAGCACAGCAGGACGGTGACAACCATATAGGAAGCAGAATTAAGACAACGAGGGAGATGGTGATCGTGCAGCCCTAATCGGCCGTCACCCGAGGAACCGAGGCGGCACGCGCCTGTGCCAGCTCCCACGGTGGATGCAACCAGCAACGGAAAACTAGGAACGGGGACAGCTGTAGTCCCTCCGAAGTTGATGGGATGAGACACGAAACAAACCAGGGAGAGAGCCGAACGCCCGAACAACAGGGCCAACCCCCAACATCAGCCTCTTCAGTTCACGCGCTCTTTCTCAAATGCCTACGAGAATACTTACTGAGACAGACTGTCCCCTGGGCTATGTAACGAGTCGGACTAAGCTTCAAACGACTGAACTCCTTTTACTATAAGTGGGTTAATAATAACGTGGTGAGATACAACTACAGACGTAAGTACGGTTATCATGATTATACTGGAAGAGAAACGAATATAAAAACTCAAAGTGTCTGCTTTATGAAGCTAGAAAATTTAGAACCATTGTAAATATTAGGAAAGAAATAATAAGAGATAAGACAAGAAGTCAACAGTGTAGAAAACAGGAAAACAATAGAGACAGTTCACAGAACAAAAGGGGGCTCTTTTGAAAGGTTCATGAGAGGAAGCTTATCTCCGGGAGGGAGGAGACTTTTACAGGAATGTGGACTGCAGCTGCATGCATGGACAGCGCGAGGAAGAACAATCGGCAGCTTATGAATAGATCTGTGGCGCACAGCGATACCAGGACGACATTCTAGGGAACAATGAAAGGGAGGAACGGTTGGGCGTGGCCGACATGACACGCCGGCGCCCTCCTCCGACACACTGAGCCAGGAAAGCCAGCCAGCCAGGGGCGGCTGCGTGGCGGCAGGAGTGGGCGGACAGACAGGTGAATGTGGGAAATTGGATCTGAACACTCTAAGGAGGCTGGGGCTGCAGGAGGGAGGCTGGGGAGGCCCTTGCTGGGGGGCGCAGGAGCTGCACGTTTGGGCCCCCGTGGGCTGCAGGGCTGTGTGCATTTATGCCACTCCCCAAATTGTTTCCCAAGGTCTGCTGTGTGCATTTCTGAAAAGTTCACATCAAAGAACCAGAAACAGTTGGCTAAGTTAGAAAGTCAGCTTATAGGGTGGTATGGGCGGACTAATGAGTGAATCTACTGTGGACACAGGGACCAGATTTTCTAAGCATAGGAGTTACAAACTCAGCAGAAAGGAAGTTGACAATGTGCCTAGTCTTGTGGGGCTAGGCTTAGAGGCATCAGGAGGACAGCAGGCTACTTTTACATGCGCACAAGTCGGTAGCAGTAATTCTAAGTAATACTCAGAGCTTGGTTCCCAGAGGCTGTGGAAGCCAACTGGGGCTTCTCCGTGCCATGGTGGCACTTGGGTGGGAGGGCAGCCCAGCGCAGCCCATCCCAGGGTGAGCCCAGCACATCCCTCTCTCAGAAGCCCAGCACACTCAGCCAACAATGGGTGCTGATGGGAGCGCGACCTGGCTGCCCCTGGCCGCACCTGTGACCATCTTCCAATCAACTGTCCTGCTAATCATGGATTAAAATGAAGCGAGAAGAGACTGCCTTAATTCACAAATGATGAATACAGGAAGAAGTAAGTAAGCGTGACTAAGAGCGAGCTCTGCTCTCTGAGGGAGGGAATGGCGGGGTGAGAACTGGTGAGTGCTAAGGTGGAAAGTGAGGCTTCCGGGAGGACCACGGTGTCTGTACAGTGTTGGCGACCTTCTCCTGCGCCCTTTATGGTTTACACAGGAAAGAATCCTACCAGCAGAGAAATACTGCAGACACCACCTTGCACTAAGTAACCGAAGATGTGTCTACAGGACTCCAGAAGGCAGAGGGACTGAAGGATTCTCACTGTCAGGTGTCTTTCCTAGGTGTTCTCTGTGTTTGGTTGTGTTCTAGCATGCGATTGAAGGACACTGAAGAAGACACTCCTTGTGTGGGAACATCACTGATACCCCATTGTTATGCATGGTCTTTATGCATAGAAATGTATGTTTAATTATTAAATTGAAGGGACTGGGGATATAGCTCAGGAGCATAAGTGCCTGCCTGGCAAGCACAAGATCCTGACTTCAATTCCCAGTACCACACACAAAAGAAGAAGAATAAAAAAGTTAAATTGAAGAACCAGGGGATGGTGAGATAGCTCAGTGGTCTAAAGAGCCTGCGTAGACAAGCTTAGGCAACTGCAGGGATCACAGTTCAATCCCTAGCACCACATGCTGTGCCAGCAGGCTGAGCCACCCATAATATAAGTAAATAAATAACTTTTTTTTTTTTTTTTAATGACTAGGGCCAGGGAGATAGCTCTATGGCACAGGTGCCTGCCTGGCAAGTGCCTAGTCAAGAGTTCAAATCCTTGTCCTACAGGGGCCCAGCAGGATGGCTCAGTGGTCTAAAGCGCCTGCTTGGGAAAGCTTGGGCGGCTTCAGGGACCGCGGTTTGATCCCCAGCACCTGGGGCCATGCTGCGCCAGCCCTGCCCTTGGGGCGGGCTGAGCCAGCCATAAAAATAAGTGAATAAACAAACAGAGGTTCTGAAACAAGAAAAAAATAAACAAACAAACAAACAAACAAAAAAACAAATCCTTGTCCTACAAAATAAATAAATACATAAATAAATAGATTGATTGATTGAAGAGCCAGGCATAGTGGTGCATACTTGTAATCCCAACACTACGGAGGCTGAGGCAGGAGGATCATTGTGAGTTTAAGGGGTACAAAGAGAGCTCAAGACCAGCCTGAGGTGCAGAGTGAGACTCTGTCTCATAAAGATGAATAAATAAATAGAAATTAAAGGTAAAATTCAAACACGAAATCCATGCCGCCATCCCGCAATGCACCACCCTGGACAGGACACTGGGGGATGGATAGCAAGGTGGCTTTGCGTCCATCCGTGTGGCAGATGACGAGAGCTGAGCTGCACTCCGGATGAGACAGGCTACGATAGCAGTGTAAATATCCCTGTGCTGATAATATTGTGGTAAATGAGAGACAGTTCTTGTTCCTAAAGAAGGGAATCCTTGAAATAGTTGAGGAGAAAGGGGCTGGTGATGCGCCTGCCCTACTCTCCAGTGACGGACGCAGTTGTGTGAGGAAGAGAAGGAACCGAGCTTCTTGCACTGTGGCTTCTACTTTTGTCTAACTTGAAAAGTGTATCGGGGGCCGAGGAGATAGCTCTGTGGCACAAGTGTCTGTCTGGCAAGTGCATGGTCATGAGTTTGAATCCCAGTCCCGCAAAACACACACACACACACACACACACTCACACACACACACACAGTGTATTGGAGCTACAGCATACATTTGAAACAGTGAGAAGTCGGAGGTACTCACAGGTCTGTTCCTAAGGAACGTTCGCAATACTGGAATAAAACACAGCAGCTTGACTTCAATCCCCAGTACTGCAAAATAATAACAACAACAATAATAAAATGCAGCAGTTAAGACTTAAGTACACGCAGACTTAGGACACGTGATATTTTGGCCGAGGAGGGATCGCTAATACCATGGCGGTCTCACAGGCGTCGGGAGGAATGAAGGAGTTCCTAGTCCAGCACGGCGCCTGGACACCTTCCGTGCCCAGAGCTCTGTACACACACGAGCACTTGTGCCATGCTTGTCTACTCGCTGAGCACCCTGCCGTGCCTCCTGGGTGTGCGCCGAGGACTTACAGGCCACCCTGCACAGCTGGGTGTCCAGCAGGCTGCGACATCCGTCAGGTCTCTGTGCGCATGCTCTGTGATGCTGGCATCACTGTGAAGCTACCTGATAATTTCTCAAAAGGTGTCTCTTTTTTATTTATTTATTTTTATTATTATTATTTTAAAGGTGTCTCTTGCTGAATGATGCTTGGAGGCATATATGGGCACGTACACGATCACGCACAGGCATGCGTGTGCACACATACACAATGTGTAGCAACAGGACTAGACCTTCTAGTCCTATAGAAAGTTCTGTCCATGTCCACAGAACCAGCAAGGAGCAGACTAGGGTCCTCAGCTACCTACCCCAGCTGGGCGCTGGTGAGAGGAGACAAAGGGATGGAAATCACGCTGTGGAAAGAAGAGAAGGAAAGCAAGGGAACACAAGCAAGGGGGGTGCGGCGGGGAGCCCTGTGGCACAAGTGCCTGCCTGGCAAGTTCAAGGTTGTGAGTTCGAACCCCGGTCCCGCAAAAAAAAAAAAAAAAAAAAAAAAAAAAATGTAAGAGAGAGGGGCTGCGGTGCTGCTGAGCAGGCGCAGAGAGGGGCAGCGGCGATCTGCTCCGGCCTCTACCACTGTGCCCAAGCCAGGGGCTCTGCTGAAGGAAAGGAAGGAAAGGCTGGGCCCCTTTCAAGATGCATCTGAGGCTCAGCAGATGCAGTGGTGTCTGGGCCTCTTGCTAGGCACCGCACAAAGCTGTTTGCGTGAGATGCGACGTTACCTGTCCTCCCTGGGCAACCTGGGTCACTCGCCAGAGAACGGTGTGCGCCTCTGTGATTGAGCAGGCCAGGGACCTGCGTCTCTGCTTGCGCAAACAGCTCATGGGAAAGCACTGCCAGATTTCCCCACGGTTACCACTTCCTCACCAGCCACGGCCTCTCCTTCTTCACATCTGCTCTCTGTTGTGTATTATCAGCTGTGTTCTGACAAACTTGTCCTGCCACCCTGACCCTGTGTACTGGGAAGGGCAGCTGAGGACCTCGAGCCCGAGCTGGGAGGGTCTTCAGTCTGCCCAGCTCAGGCACCCTGTCCTTTCTGTCCTTGGGGCCAGCGCTCTTGTCCTTTGCTATGATGGTGCCTGGCGACTGGCCATGTTGCCTGTGAAGGGCGGGCGCTTCTGGCCTTCCCTGGGCCCACCCTCGTACTTCATGAATGTTAAGCTCACAATGATACTGAGGTAATAATTTAGATCAAGAGTTGCTTCGATGAGGCTGGAACAACCCAGCTGTGACACCTCGACCCTCGGTCTCTGCCGAGGTCCAACCCATTGCTGTTGTACCGCTTAGGAGAGCAAAGAATGTCAAGCATCTTCACAACTCTTTGCATGAGTCACTCTGTCTTTCTGCCAGCGGTCAGCAACTTAGCATCAAGCTAATTGGAAATATATTTTCCCACAGATGGTCTCGGATGTGAACTGCATTGTTCATATTTTTGAAGGGGGAAAAAAAAGAAAGAAAGAATAAAAATAAGGTCACGCGGGAGCTTTGAAGTGCAGCGACACAATGGCAGGCTCCTTGGGGGAAGAACGGATTTTCCTCATGCCACACAGTCAGATTCTTATCTAATGCTTCTGAGCAGGGGACAATGAAAGAAAGGGACACGCTGTGAATAAAAGAACAGATGAGAAACGGGCCGAGGAAGGCGAGGAGGAGATCCGGCAGGAGGAGAGGGAGGAGGAGGAGGAGGCGAGGGGCAGGGCTGTCCTCATTGAAAACAAACAGGCCTGAGTTATCTCCAGAGCGCTTTTTATAGCTCTGATCGGAATTGTTTTCCCTTGAAAATGAATGGAGTGCCCGGGAAAGCGCCCCCGCCTGCTCTCTGCCCTCCGCGGGGCGCGTGCAGCCCCGCTAATGAGCCATTCCTCACACTTGCCCACCGGCCGGCTGTCATGGATATCCCTGCTGTCCAGCAGGGCGCCAGGGAGGCCGGGCTGAGGGCCACGCAGGGATGGAACTGGGCATGTGGGGGCTGTGTGTCCCGAGTCTGGTGGAGGACAGTGGCCCTAGGCCCTGGAGGAGATCCTCATCCAGGAGGAGGGCCCTGCCAGGCCGGAAGCATTCGGTCTTCCGCCTGGGGCCACACCACCAAGCTTTCTGCCCGGGCTACGTCCCAGGAGACAGATGCTGCGGAGGGGGTGGTGGATGGATGGTGAGCTAGGGGCCCATTGACACGCTGGAGACACGGCGTGGAGGGCGACTCGGCGCATGCCACCTGACGCTGCCCCTTCTGTCCACCCGGGCTCTGTTCAGGTCCTGATTGTCTAATAGCTCTTCTGGGTCCGTCACCCTGCGTGAGGGCCCTGGGTGGATTTCGGAAACAAATCGGTCTGGCTCTTGTCCACTTAACCGAGATAGAGTAGGACAGAAGACACAGCGGGCTTCTCACAGGTGTCTGGGAGAACCAGGAGCAGGGTCTCAGACATCCAACCAAAGGTCTTGGAGCCAGGCATGGAGGTGAACGCCTGTAATCCCAGCACTTGGGAGGCTGAGGCTGGAGGATCAGTGTGAGTTCGAGACCAGCCTGGGCTAGAAAAGTGAGCTCAAAGCCAGCCTGAGCTGCATAGCGAGACCCTGTCTCAAAACGACAAAAAACAACAAAAAATAAAAGGTCACGGAACGGGGTGGTGTGGGGGCCGGGGGCAGAGGGATCTTGGACTGCGGGGCCCAACACCGTGGTCGTCATCCTGCAGGACAGGGGCTCGCGCCGATGGCTGCTGTACTCATCCGCCCACGTCTGCGGCAGGAGACGATTCGGATCTGCGCTGGGAACCGCTGCCTGCACAGGCCTCCGTCGCCGCCCACGTGCGTAAGGCCGCTCGGCTCTTTTCGCGTCCTCCTCGCTCTCTTCCTGTCTCCTGTTTTCAAGTCTCCACGTCCGCCTGGAGATGGCTCTGACTTCCTGACTTCCTATTTCACCCTTTACTCTACTCTTTACATGTTAGGAAAGCCAAGAAGTTGACCTGCAGCAGCAGGCGCAGGGGGCGCCTGGGAAGGACAGCAGCGGGCGAGTTGAGACCCCCAGCCCTCACACCGTGAGGACAGGCGGCGCCTGTTCTGTATCGGGGCCGCAGGCCCTGATCACGCATTTACTTCTCACAGCGACCCCCAAAATTGCATTCCTGTCCACATTTTATTTTACCTTTTTCACATTATTTTTATTTATTTATTTATTTTTTATTTATTTTTTTCTTGTTTCAGAACCTTTTTTGTTTATTCACTCATTTTTATGGCCGGCTCAGCCCACCCCAAGGGCAGGGCTGGCATAGCATATGGTGCCGGGGATCGAACCGCGGTCCCTGAAGCCGCCCAAGCTTTCCCAAGCAGGCGCTTTAGACCACTGAGCCATCCCGCCGGGCCCCCTATTTTTGTTTTTTAAAAGACAATAAAATAGTAAACCAAAAACATTAGAAATGATGCAGAATTTCACTAAACAAAATGATAGGATAGCAATACTACATATTGCTATCTTCGAATTAGTTATTACTAGCTACAAGCGTGCAAAACTGGTAGAAAAGTAAAATCAAATAGAGGAGAAAAATAGCCACTCACTGTTCCTTTCAGCGGACCAGTAGGAGTCAGCCGTGCAGTAGCCCAGCTACCTTGTGCATGCATGTACATAGATTTATTTTTCTTCCCTCTTTTTTCTTCTTTCCTCCCCCTCAGTTGTTCCTTCCCTTTGAATAGTTTGCTTCTTTACCACATTTTAAAAACTCTGGGATGGTGTTACATAACTTGGCCAAGTTATGTAGCTAATAAATGTAAAAGGGGCATTGAACCCAGGCTGGCACAGGGTCCCAGATGCATCGTTTTCACTGCCCAGGAAGTAGGTAGCCAGTGACCTCTCAGGGCCTCAGGATCTGTGGGGGTCGGGGAACAGCCACATGCAGCCGACGCCTAGGGGCGCTCGTGCCAGTGGTCCCCTCAGGCAGAGCTGTGTTGCTTGGGACAGCTGGCCGTGGCCAGCCACCTCCTGCCGCAGAGTCCCAGCACCCCAGGCTGTGGGTCCCAGCTTAGGGTCCTCCTCAGGAGGCAGCTCTGTTGAGGTCGCTCAGCCGGCAGGATTCCACGTCTTTAGGCACAGAACTGAAGCTCTCAGTTCCCAGGACCCTCCCCACGGAGGCCAGTGGGAGGTCCAGGCCAGGCTGGCTGTGAATTCCTGGAGCACAGTGGGCGGGGCAGCAGGACACGCCCCCCTGCACACTCCTCAGCCAACCAGCGCGGCTGTCAGAGGTGCTGATCTTCCATCGGATGGTAGAGCCCTTGCAAGCCCCTTGTGAGAGCAACCCAGACAGCTCCCAGCTCTCTTTCCCTGTGTGAGGACTTAGCCGGAAGACATCTGTCTGCACATTGGAGAGAGATCCTGCACAGGACCTGCGGCTCGCCCAGCTCCAGCCCTTGGTCCTGGCAGCCCACCTGCTGGTCCCTCTGCTAAGATGGTCCCGGGTCCCTTTAGGAACCTTGGCTGAGTGAAGCCAGGACCACCTTCTTTTGGCCCCCTAAGCTCAGCCGACTTTGGACCTCAGCGACACCTGCCACCTTCTCTCACCTGTGCTCCATTCTTTAACTGAGTCATAGCACAGCACCGCCAGCCCAACCCGAGGCTCTCAGGCTCAGGGGGAGGGGCTCACAGGCCGCTGGGTGGCGCTTGGGGTCCTCTTTCAGTCCTGCCTGCCTCGGAACATGCTAACACTGGTGCCTTGGCCTCCTGCAGGCCCAGGGCTGCAGCTTCATGTTACTGAGCCTCCTGCCTTCCTGTCCTGGCAGGGTTCACTCACCACCTTGGCTTTGGTCTAGAGTCAGCCCTTCTGAGGAGACATTTCATGGGAAAAAGGTGACATTTCTGTCACAAGCTGACTCTGTGGTTGGCTTTGGGGATTGTCTTTTAATTATCTCTGCTTCCCCTCATCCCCACTGTGGTTGGGAGTCAAGGCTTTGTGCACATATTATTTACTGAAAGAGCTGAGGAGGAAAAGGCCAAGGCTGACGCCTAATAACTGAGAGGAAGCGGCAGGTCTGAAGACGTCTGAATGTCAGTGATGGCAACCAGTGTCCAGGCCTGAAGATTTTATCTGCACGCTGTCTTGGAAAACAGCATTTCAATCCAGCCTAGGAACCCCTGCCGTGGATGGGGTTTGGTTTCTTCTGCAAGGGCTGTCTGTCGAGGACTCACCTCAGGCTTTGTGTTCAGTTCTGTTTACGCTCCCCCCACCCTTAGCCCAAAGGGATTGGACGAGGAAACAAGGCCAACTGGATACCGGCAAGCAACCAAGGCAGAGTGGCTGAGGATTTCAGTCTCACTCAAGGACACCCCACATCTCCAGGTCCCTGAGATGGTTCTGGCAATGGCGATGCCAAAGTAGAGAAACCTTTCTATAGCCAAATCTGGCAGGCATGGCCGCTAGAACTGGACGAGAACAGTTCTGACCCAAGGGAAAGATCAAGGGAGTTTGGGGGGCTTGACATCTGGGTCTCAGACTCTCCCCAGCAGGAGCCTGAGATATTCCTTGGGTCCTCTTCTCTCCCACATCCTCATCTTCAGCAGCATCGACCTGGAAGGCCTAGGTGACTGACGGGGTCTGTGGGGAAGATGCTTATGTGTAGGACAGGCCGTCTATCTCTTCAGTGTGCAACTCTCTGGTACCAACAGGGAGTTTTCAAACACAACTGGCAACAAGACACGTATGTTCGGGGAGTCAAGTTATTGCTTTCTTTCTTTTTTTTTTTTTTTTTTTTTTACTTGTTGTCTGCCAAGGACAATATATTTTTTTTCCTTCTTCAAAATAAACATTGTACAGGAATGTGCTTTAGTACATGGCTAGTCTCTATTATATTTCATGCAGCTTTCTAAACAATTTCCAACCCTGGGCTGGCCGGGTGTCAAACAGAAGGCTACCAACAATAGCAGAATCCCATTAAAGCCAAGAAGGTTCCTTCCTGAGTTGAGCCTGACCAGAAATAGTCATCCTGGCGCATTCTCCAGTTTGGCACCAGGGACTAATAATGCGCGGTCTCCTAATGGAAATTATCTAATTTCATCCAAAAGCTGCTCCAGAGAGAGCCGGGCTGACGCACTAAGAGTCAATATAACAACATTCTTCTTGAAGTGCTGAACAATGGGCCTTTGGAGAGACCGTGAAGACCACGTCAGACTCTGGACAAACACGAGGATAAAAATAGTCATCAGAGCCCTAACACAGTCACCTCGCTTCTCAGCAGAAAGGCATCAGGGGTGCGGCCGGGGGCTGGTTGGGGATGCTGTATTAGGGGTGCTGGGGACAGGAAGACGGAGCGGGGAGGAGAGGGAGAAAGGAAGGCAGATGAAAAGAGCTGGCTGCGCTGTATGTGCGCACCCAGCGCAGGTCGGGTCTGGAGTGCGGTCTCCACTGTTGTTCCGCGAGGCTGTTTTTCAAATGCTATATGTAGGAAGCCACTAGCACAAGACCGAGTTCCACTCCAAGACACTTTACACAGATCTACAGATATGTCCTAGGAATTATTTCAGTGACACTTTTCTAAGACCAACCGGCAGCACGAGGCTGGTTGTACCTTTCTTCATGTTATTCCTTGTTTTGCACATTTTTCTTTTTGAGCTCCATCTAAACTTGAGGCTCCCTGCAGCTAGGGACTGGCTTGTGCCTGTAATGGTTATGCACAGCAAGACAGTAAGTGTCAGGCAAAAGCCTTGATTGTCTGGTGGATCAGTTGAACCCAATAGCCAGAAAATCTCAGAAAGCCTTCACGGGCGGGTGAATAGTTCAAAAGATAAAGCTGAAAATGTCTTCAGGGTGTTTGAACCCCATCTGAGGGTTCAAACCTAGCCAGCGCTTCTCTGACTCCATGTACCCAACGCTTTCGCTTCCCCCTGCCTGCCACCGAGGCAGAGAGTGATGTCGGTCGGTGCTGATGAGCCGTTAGCTCTCCCCACGGCTCAAAGAACCACTGGGCCACGTATGCCACAGGTCGCCAGGACTGATGGAGGTTCTGGAACATGGAAGGGCTTTCCAAGACAGTGGCCCGGATGCAGGGAGACCACCACAAATCCTCCCTGGGCCTAGGATGAGAGTGTGCAGTTCCCACTTCGCCCAGGCCACGTGTCCTAGCTGCGCTCTCCGCCCTGAAGCCATGCTCAGAGCCTGCGTCCAGGTGGCTGGTCCTACGTGTCAGCCTGTGTTTCCTGCTAGCCGCAGACAGGCGGATGATTACTCTGCTGGTGACGTTGAGCCTGCCTTGGGCCAGCCTGCAGCTGCAGGGGCCAGTGTGACAAGGTGGCTTTCTGAATATAATTGTACGTATTTTCAAGGTTGAACCGTGTGACTGTCACACTATCCAAAACCTCAAAATCAAATATAAGTAAGCCAGAATATGTATGGACAGGAGGTAGAATGGGATGAAAGGCAAACTATACTAAAAGGAGAAGAGACAGGCTCTGTAAAATACAGTCCAGGAAGAGGTCCCTGGCCTCACGCACCACTGACTTCAAGATGTATGAAATTAACAGAAACATAGGGAGCATCTTGGTTTGAACCTGAGGTGACCCCTCAGCGCTGATGTACTGAGGTCATTTTTTAAAAATGTAGTTGTTACAGGGTCTCTCACTCTGCAGGTAGGACTCATAGTGTTTTCAGCCTGCCTAGTGCTGGGATTACGGCGCGAGCCACCACACCCAGTCTTGGTCGCTGGCTCAGCGAGCCCAGGGATGGGGCTGGCATGGCATGTGGGGCTGGGATTGAACCCTGGTCCGTGAGCTGGCCTAAGCAGGCATTAAGTCTGCTGAGCTATCTCGCCAGCCCTGTGCTGAGGCCTTGAGCCCTTCCCAGGGGAGAGGAGAGGAGCAGTGTGCTGACATTAGTAGATGAATCCCTGGATGGTCGCCAGGGGTGTAAGTGAAGGGCGTATCTTTTCCCTCGTCCTTTCTCCTTTTCTCTCTGCTTCCTGGCTCCCGGAGGCGAGCAGCCCGGCCTTGAGGGTGCTGCCTCACCACTGGCGTGAGGCAGTGGAGCCCCGCTCTGGGCCAGACCTCTGGGACTGTGAGCCTGAACAAGCCTCTCCTGCTTCAAGCTGTTTGTGTCAGGCATTTTGTCACAGCCATGGACCGCTCCCTAAGGTCAGGAGAGACTGACGCGTGGTACTGAGCCTCACCGGGAAAAATGAAATACTCCATGAGCAATGCTGCGGCCGTCACGTTGGAATAACATATACATATTTAGTAGATGCGGGAAAACTAGGCATTTAACAGAGACAATGGTGATATTTTTTTAAACTCTATGGAAATTCACAAAATTAGGCATTTGTTGAGAACACTGCAATAAGCTGCAAAGTAAATGGGTCACATAAATTGTACTCTCTGTATACAGTGCAATAAAACAGAAAGTCACACACACAACTCTCCACTTGGAAATGCTACAATATTCTTCTAAGTCCTTGAATAGAAAAGCAAACCAAAAGTATTTAAATGCAAAGTATGGACCTCTTACAAAAACAAATGTGAACTTGCCAAAATAGCGCTCAGAGGAAATTCTGCAGTTTTAAAATGCATGTTTCTTAGAAAATGAAACATTAAAAAATAATCAAAGCATTCAACTCAGGAATAATAATAATAAGCAGAACTAATAAAGATAGATGAAAATAATAAAGTAGAAAACATTAATGTGCATATATTTAACCATTTTAAAAGGAAAATGTTTGGTTGCACTCTGCAGAATACATTAAACCGGGTGTTGTCAAATGCCTACTCAGAGAAAGCCTCAGGAAAGATGATTTCTGGTGTGCTCTACATGGTATATTGCTAGGATTAAATGAAACAGTGGGAGCGGAAGCCCAGGCCGTGCCTGGTACCCCTGGAATCCCACTTAGCTGCTGTTATTACCATTAAGGATCTGGGGGGGCTGTGACAGGAAAGTGACAAAGGAGCTGGTGTTCGTGTTTTCCTTTGCTTTTCTGACTCCGGCTGAACCTGCCTGCCCTCACCGTCCTTCCTTTCCTTCGCTCGCCTATTGGCTGCTCCACTCGTGCTTCCACCTTATTGGCTGCTTCCACTCGTGCTTCCGCCTTACCACCTCAGAACACGTCCCCATCCCGTCCTCTCCGCAGGAGCTTTGCAGAGCCGTGGTGCCAGTGGCCCATCACTCTGGGCGGCTACTCTGCAAAGCCTGAGCGTCTCCCAGGCCCAGTTGTTTACCTTTTCCAGAGTGCGGAGGAGCCAGGTCTCAGGGCGCCAGAGTGCGGAGGAGCCAGGTCTCAGGGCGGCGCTAGGCTGGGCTCTAGGCTCCCGCTCATGCTCTGCCTGCATCTGTGAGTCTCTGGGGGCCCCTCTGCCTGCAGCTCAGGAAGTCACTTGGTATTGTAATGCAATCAGTGTTTTTTTCTTTTGTTTTGTTACTTGTAATTCTGGGCTCCGTCATCCCTGAAAAACTGTTTGCTGAACACTTCCTTTTTTGTCAGTCCCAGTGCAAGGCACAGAGGGTACAGAATGAATGATCATCCTGAGGAGAAGACTCCTAGCAGGAGCGTGTGAGCAGGGACAGGAACCACGTAGCAGGACTGGGCCTGCGCCCAGGGAAACAGGAGGGACGTGGAGGAAGGCAGAGGACACCAAGGTCTGAAGGCTACCAGGAAGGGCCGTGGTGACGGATGGGCTCTGAATGCAGGAGCCGGCCAAGGACAGGGATTTGGGCTGGGAGCAGGGTGCCCAAGTGGAGGACAGGGTGCCTGCAGGGGAAGCAGTCCCGGCACCCAGCAGCTACATCACCTCGGCTTAGGTTTGCATTTCCCCAGCAGCTAGTGGTGCCGAATATCTTCATGTACCGCAGGGCTCTAGGAGTCCAGCTATAGGGATGCTTTTTTTTGTGTGTGTGGCACCAGGGATCAAACTGAGGACCTTGCAGGTACTTGTGTCCCTCAGCTGTCTCCCTGGCCCTATAAGGATGCCTTTGGAGAAATGTTGCCTTTTTTTTTTTTTTTTTCTTTTTGCCTCTTTTTAATTGGCTTGTTTCTTATTGCTAGTTTATAATAATTTTTATACAGTCTATTGTCTCACAGACAATTTCAAAAAAATTCCCACCCATTCCATGGGTTTGTTTTTGTGTTCTTGATAGTGTCTCAGTTACTCTTCTCTCACTGCTGGGACAAGAACTGACACTCAAAATGAAGGGAAGAGAGGTTTACTTAGCTCACAGTTAGCGGAGCTTTCAGTCCCCACGCAGCTGGCTGCAAGGCAGAGCGGCGCATGGCAGAGGGCAGCCGTCCGTGGTGGTGCTTCGCAACATAGCAAGAGCAGAAGGCAGGAAGCGCGGGAACAGTGGCTGCAGGGTGCGAGTCTGTCGCCCGCAGGTTGCATTCAGGCTGTGCGCCCCGGGCTGACGTGGCGCTCATGCTCATAATCCTGGCAGCACTCCTGTCTGCAATCCCAGCAGCCCTGACACCCGTAATCCTAGCACTGGACCATGCATTAGTCACAAGCTCTAGAAGCCTGAGGCTTTGGGGGGATAGCTAGACCCAGACCGTAACAGATGGCTTCCTTCAACCAAGAAAGTTTTCATTTGCAGAAAGTCTAATTTGCTTATGTATATACATTTACCTCTTGCTGTTGTGGCTAAGAAACTGTCGCTGTCATGTCATACAAGGTCACAAAGATTTACTCCTATGTTTCATCCTAAAGCTTTATAGTTTTTTTCTTGCCTTGAGGCCCAGTGGTTCATCTTGAGTTACCTTACATCTATGGTGTGACATAGCACACAGTGCTTCACATGGAATTTCCCATTGCCATGTACCTTTTTTGTTTTCTTTTTAATGTATTCGGTACAGGGTCTTGCTATGCAGCTCTGTCTTGTGGTGGTCCTCCTGTTTTCAGCCTCCCAGGACTGGGATTATAGGCATGCACCGCCATACCAGGTCTTGGTGGCCAGCTCATTCCCCCACAGGGAGGGGCCAGTGTGGCATGTGGTGCCTGGGATTGAACCCGGCCCCTGCGCTTGCCTAGGCAGGCACTTAGTCACCTAAGTGCCTCACGGGTCCTCACACACCATCTTTTGAAAGGACTCTTCTTTCTTCATTAAATCCCTTTGTCACTGTTGTCACGAATCTGCTGACCAGCACAAGGCTTTATTTTGTGCTCTCTGTTCTACTGGTCTATGCATCTGTTCTGTGCCAGAGCCACGCTGTCACTATCTGTGGCTTGGTAGTGAGACTGAAAATTAACCAGCAGTGGATAGAGGTGTGACTCTCCTATACAATAAAGCACTCCTCAGTCATAAAGGAGGATAATGTTCGACCTTTCTGGGTAAGTGGGTCCACCCTGAGAACACACTCCTAGTGAAATGAATTGGACAGAAACGTGCAAACAGTGCTTGGCCTCTCTGGTGTGCGAAACTAAAAGTGCAAAGGAGGGCCAACATGCATGGTAGACATTGCAAAACAGGAAGAAGACGCTCAGATGGAAAGCGGAACTGGGCCGGGACGAGGAAGAAGGGGAAAGAGCAGGCAAGAAAAGAAGGAAAAGCTGGAGGGGCTCGAGGGGAGGGGCAGGCGTGGTGCGGACGTGGGCCAGGTGTGGTGGCTCCTGCCTGCAGTCTCTGCGTGCCAGGGGCTGGGGCAGAAGGGCACGAGTGGGAGGCCAGCCTGGGCTACAGGGTGAGATCCCGTCTCAAAATCAAAAACAAACAAAATGCAAGGAGGGGAGGGGAATGGCGGAGGCGCAAGAGTAAAGGCGTATCACAAGCAGGCGCATGTCTCCTGTGGTGAGTGTGACCATTATGTGCGCCTCAAGCGCACCAATAAACGTAATGAAGAAATCAATTTATGGCCGGGCGTGGTGGCTCACGCCTGTAATCCCAGCACTTGGGAGGCTGAGGCAGGAGGATTGGTGTGAGTTCGAGACCAGCCTGGGCTACAAAAGTGAGCTCAAGGCCAGCCTCAACTACATAGCGAGACCCTGTCTCAAAAAGGCAAAAAAAAAAAAAAAAAAGAAATCAATTTATGAATAAAGTCTTTAAATAAACCAGCCAGCAGCAGGAGTCTCCAACCTCGTTCCATTTACGAGGAGTGACAGGGTATATAGCAGCACCTTGTTTGGTATTAGTATGCTGTTGTACCCGCCTTGTATTCCTGCGGCGAATCTTAGTTACAGTCTCACTTATCCACAGCAGGATTAATCCTGTGGCTATTTTGTTGGGGATTTCTTCATTGTCGTGTGGTTCTCTTTTCTGCTGACATCTGCGCCCGCCTCTGGTTTCACTGTGCTGGCCTCGCAGGCTAAGCAGCAAGTGTCACCTCTTCTTTTTCTTGTGGGTGAGGTTGTCAAGCCTGGGAAGGAAAGCCTCTGATGCCTTGAGGATGTGGCCAGGTTTTGTGGGAGGCTTTCTGACGGCGAACACAATCTTTTCACTCAGTGTATGGCTCCCAGGTTTCCTCTTGCGCTGGAGTCGGTTCTAGCAGCTGCCTATGTCACCTACCCTTCCCTCTGCCACGCTGCCTCTTGTACCTCGACTCCAGCCACCTGTGTCTCTCTGGGCCTCTGTTGAAGTCTCTGACCCTCTCTACCACTCTCATCAGTCTAGAAAAGCACCTGTCAACCTCACTGATGTTTCCGGAAAGTTGGCCTGAGGTTTATTGTTTTTCCCTATTATTTTCTATTCTTTATTTGATTTATTTCCGCTTAATCTTTATTGCTTCTTGCCTACTGCTTGCTTTGGGCTTAACTTGCTCTTTTTCTTACAGCGTTTTCCAGTGAAAGGTGTGTGTGTGTGTGTGTGTGCGTGTGTGTGTGTGTGTGTGTGCATGCTCGAGTGCATGTGTGCAGTGCTGGAGTTCCCAGGATACTGTTCATGTTAGGCAGCCCATTCTACCGCTGTTATCCCCAACTCCTGGAGGGTTAACTTGCTGATGTGAGAGTTTCCTTTGAAAAAATAGGCATTGATCTGCACGTTTTCCTCTGTTAGCTGCTCCACCTTCAGCTGCTAAGTTATGCGCCACTGCGTTTTCACCCTTATTAGCCACACACACCCTTTGATTTCCCCTATGGTTACTCTCAGCCTCATTGATTACTTAGGAGCATATCCTTTGATTTCCACCCATTAGTGAACTTCCCAGTTTCTTACTGTTATTGAATTCCAGTATCTCCTATGACCCCAGGAGCTGCTCCTTTTGGCTTTCATCCTGTTAAGTTTGTTGAGTCTTGCACGGCTGAACCCATGCTCTGCCTGAGGGGGTGTGAAGACCTGAGGGGGTGGGGGTCCTCTCGTGGTCAGGATGTCCTGTGGACATGTGCATGGCCTGGTTGATGTTCTGTGTGATTCGCGTGTCAAATTTTCCAATCGTTCTACTCACTCTTCGAAGTGAGATACTGACATGCGCTGTTCTCTGTTCACCAAGGTCGCTGTTCTCGGTCCTCCACTTCGGTTCCTGTATGGTTTTTTTTTTTGTCTTTTTGAGTCAGGGTCTCGCTATGCAGTTCAGGCTGGCCTTGACCTCACTTTTGTAGCCCAGGCTGGTCTTGAACTGGCACCGATCCTCCTGTCTCAGCCTCCCAAGTGCTGGGATTACAGGTGTGTGCCACCACGCCCTGCTTCCTGTATGTTTTTGAAATCTTGAGATTTCTATGCGACTCTACCTTCTTGGTGGATTGAACTTGTTATGTAATGCAGTGCTTTTTTTCTGACTCCACTCAATTTTTGTTTTAATGTCTATTTGCCTGTGAGTTTGAGACCAGCCTGGGGGCCACAAATGTGAGCACAACCTGCCTTCCTCCCTGTTCTTTAGTTTTGCCTATACAGTACTTCTTCCCGTTTCTTACCTTCAGTTTGTGTCTTTGAAACTCAGCAGTAGCTTTTGTCAATCACATAGCAGAAGCATTTCGTACAGACCACTCATTGGCTCCTGCCTGGCATTGGGGCGCTGATCCGTGTCCATTTACCGTAACTGAGAACCGGGTAGGATTCGCACGTGCAGTCCTGCTGGCCCAGCTCCCCCCGGAGCTTTCCCTCCTCTGCTCTTCTGCCAAGGCCTTCTGGTTGATACAGTTCCTACCGTGCCACTTGCGTTCCCTTCTCATTTGTCCTTTTGCCTGTAATTACAATTAGATCTTAGTTTACAACAATGTGACCAACTTGATTTTCAGTAGTAAACAAAAGCTTTGCTCCTAGGGAGCGCTCCTTTGCAGCCTTACTACCCCCACGTTATATATTTATACCCCGTCACCCCTCTGTCACTGACCTGGAACTACTGCTTTCTGCAGCTCCCTGGATGATACGAAGTCACAAGACTGCGTTCATGTTGTCTTCTATGTGTATTTGCTAGTCACCCCTTATTTTCCCACATGGACCCCAGTTTGTGCCTAGTAGCTGTTGCTTTCATTTCAGCCTGGGCCCTCCCTATAGGTCCTGGGTAGGGTGTGTCGCCCACTCAGGATTCTTTAAGGTTTTTTTTTTTTTTTTTTTTTTATCTTGGAATGAATTAATTTATTTTCACTCTATGCAGCGCTTTTTGCTAAAGACCTTTCTCTTCCTATACACAGCCGCCACCACTTTGGCCACAGTGTATCTGACTGAGATCTCCTGCTATGCAAAGGCAGGTCATTTCTGACTGGCTGCTTTCCTTTCGTCTTCCTGTTCCATCAGCTTTTTTTTTTTTTTTTTTGTCTTTTTGAGACAGGGTCTCACTATGCAGTTCAGGCTGGCCTTAAACTCACTTTTGTAGCCCAGGCTGGTCTCGAACTCGCACTGATCCTCCTGCCTCAGCCTCCCACGTGCTGGGATTACAGGCGTGCGCCACCACGCCTGGCTTTCCATCAGCTTATTACCATGCACCGTGTGTCATCAGATCTTTCAGTTTAGTCTGTCTGCATTCTATTGAGCTTATTGGCCCCACCAATGCATTTTTAAAATTTATTTATTTTTTTCTTGTTACAGAACCTTTGTTTGCTTATTCACTCATTTTTATGGCTGACTCAGCCCATCCCGAGGGCAGGGCTGGCACAGCATGTGGTGCCGGGGATCGAACCGTAGTCCCTGAAGCCGCCCAAGCAGGCACTTTAGACCACTGAGCCATTCCGCCGGGCCCCCACCAATGCATTTTTTGTTGTTTCTTTCGTGGTCCTGGGAATCCAGGCCTTGCTTGTGCTGGGCAAGCATTCGCCGCTCAGTGCGTCCTTAGCCCTAGCGTGGTTTTTCAAATCCAGATCTGGGGAGTTTCCTTGATTTCTCTCCAAACTTTCCTCCATTTCCTTTCTTTCTCACTTTTGTTTGAAACAGGGTCTTGTGACACACCTCAGGCTGGCCTTGTGCTCAATTTGTAGCCCTCACGCTGGTTTCGAACGCACAGAAATCCTCCCGGCTCACCCTCCCTAGTGCTGGGGCTACAGGCACGTTCCACCATGCCTGGTTCCAGGTGCACGGTGGATGCCCACGTCCAGGGCCCAGACAGCGCACCCAGGCATCTGGGGCCAAGACTGCACGGCATGTGGGGCTGGGAATCAAACTTGGGTCCTGATGCTTGCAGGTAGGTGCTTGTGCCTCTGAGCTATCTCTGCGGCCCCCAGATATTTCTTCTGCACCTCTCCTCAAAGCACACCAGTCACTTGGTGACACCTCCAAGCCCAAGTCCTTGTCCTGGCTCCTCGTCCTGCCTCCATTTTTACTCCTCTCTGCACGCTGGGGAGCGTGGCCGACCCCTGTGCGTGTCCACCGTTTTTGTATTCAGCTGCTCACAGCTGCTGTTGAGTTCCCCGTCTGCACCTCTTTCCTGATGTTCCTTACCGGCTGATACATCACCGACATCCACGTTTCATTCTCTAGGCATGGATGCTCATTTTGGTTCTTTGAACAGATCTGTAAGCTGATTTTAACTCTACATGCAGAGTCCAAGTGTGACACGCTTCTGGGACAGTTTGCTTTCAGTGTATTTTTTTTTTTTTTCACAAGTAAATGACATATTTTGCTGTTCTTTGGCTTGTGTTGCAGTGTGTGTGTGTGTGTGTGTGTGTGTGTGTGTGTGTGTGTGTGTGCACTTTAAATTCAAAATCTTATCTTAGTCTGGTGACTGGAGATCAGGTCCCAGCTCTCAGCAGGGTCTGTCGCTTGTTTCTGTTTGTTGTAGTAGTAGTCGCCTGTTTCCTTAGTGACCTTCCTAAGCTGGTTATGCCAGATCTTTCTTTTTTTTTTTTTTTGTGGGACCAGGGTTTGAACTCACGACCTTGCACTTTGCCCAGCAGGCACTTGTGCCTCGGAGCTATCTCCACAGCCCCCAGATCTTTCTTCTTTAGAGCCACGTGCAGCTACTGCCACTCTGCCTGGCTGGCGAGGTTCCCACTGATGGTAGAACTTGGTCTTCCTCATGTGCCGAGCGGCAAGGACCCTGCCCAGCCTTGCTGGGAACACCCTGGAAATGTCGCATCTGCAGGTTGCTTACAATGACATCTTGGCCTTTGTGTCCTGGTTTTGCCGACCCCCAGGGTCTACTGGAGGCGAGGGATCAGTGTCTCCTCAGGCTTTCCTGAGCACTGCTCCAGTTCTGCCTGCACCCGGGGTCTTCCAGATTCGGAGGAGTACATAAGAGTTTTGCAAAGCCTCACATGGACAGGGTGGTTCCCAGATTCTTCTCACTTCACGCGTGTGTGTGCACATGCACGTGTGTGTGGGTGCATGCGTGTTTGTGCTTCGTAGTTCTCCCAGTAGTCCTGGCAGCCTCAGGCAGCTGTAGTGCTGGACAGTTGCTGATTATGCTGCCCAGTGACCCGGGGCAGAGGGTTCTCAAGTAGTCAAGCTCTACGTGAGCTGGACTAGAGACCAGCCCTGTGGATGGCGCCTCTGGTCCACTGCCCAAGAGGTCCAACTGCAGCAGGTCTCCGAGGCTGAGACTTCGGGGGGCTCTGCTGCTGTTCTGCACACTGCATGCATTGGGCTTTATGGTACCACAGGGTGAGCTGTTGGTTTTCCAGGCTCTCCCTCAGCTGAGGAGAAAGGGAGCGACGCAGGGCTGAGACACCGTGAGGACGGCTGCTCTCACGAGCTTCAGCCATTTCCCCTGAGTTGAGAGGGCCCGCTCATTATGAGAGCTCCAAATGCCGTGCTGTTGGCCCTGATCCCCAGAGTTCTCAGTGACTTCCCAGAGGAGGAGCTCCCCAGAGTCCTCAGGCCCTTCCGCTGCCCTCCGCATGCCACTCTCTGGCCCTCTGCTATTGCTCCTCCTGGATTTTCTTTCCCTGTGTAGTGCTCCTGCATTGCCATCAAAACTGCCCATAGCACTGCTGCTCATGACAGCCGGAAGTAATGTGCTCGTTATGTGGAGTCTTCTCTGTGTACTTTTGAGCCCCTCTAGATTCTTGCTGGTTATTAGGCATCAGGGTGGCAAATCCAACCAACCACCTTCACACCATGAATCCACGTTTCACTCCACGTCTGGCTTGCCAGGCAGACACTTGAGCCACTGAGCCACCTCTCCAGCCACGGTGTGGGTTTCAGTGCTGTTCTCTTACCCTTAGCCTTCTTATCCTGCTTTTGTTTTATCCACCGAACTGATCACCAGTGGGCCGCAGCTTTTGACTGTTGCGTTCTTAAATGTGTCCTTACATAGATACATTTTTTTGTGAATTAGATATGTGTCTTTCTACTGTATGCGCTTGCAGTGTGCGAATGTGTCGGCCGTGGTAAGTGGTGCGTGCACACACCGCATCCAGAGGACGCGCGCTTCCCACGTGTGGGCTTGGCTCTCTCCTCTGCTGCTAGGTTGCCACAGTCTAGAGGAGTCCTGATTTTGTGGCATCTGACTCAGAACAATATTTGTAAATGCACCGAAAGAGCTACTTGACGAACTTGCTAGCCTTTTAGGAGAAAGGCAGCGTTACAGCTTGGCGTCACTTGCTCTTTTAAAGACGTCAGATTAGCTTTCTAATGTAAGAACCTCAAAGAGTAAATAGGATCTGAAAAGTACAACAGATTCTGTGAAAGGGGAAGAAACTGTTTAAAGGGGGCCGGCCAAATAGCTCAGTAGATTAATGTGCCTGCAAGCAGGCGCAGGGGCCAGGGCTTTGATCCCGGGCCTGCCATGCCGGCTCCGCCCCCAGGGGCACAGGGAGACCATGATTGAGACTGGGTGTGGTGGAGCGCAGCCTGTAATCCCAGCTCCTGGGGGACTGTAAACAGGTGGATCACTACGAGTCTGATCTAGTAGTGATGCCCTGAACAGGCTGTAGACCCTTCCCTAAAATACAAACAAACAAACAAACAAAAAGAAACAAAAGAGAAGAAGAAGAAAAAAAAGACTAGAAAGCAAGTGCTTAAGGAAAACAACAACCAGGATAAGGAAAAAAGAGAAAAGAAAGAAAGAAGGGAAAAATACATATGGATATGCGCAGGTAGCTTAGGCGCTTGTACTGCTGATTTCTACCCGTCTGCTGAAAGGAACAGTTCATAACCCACTTGTTTTCTTCTTTCTAATGTTTTTTGATCAAATTTGCATGCTTACATCTGGTAATCTGGACAACTAATTTAAAGCAAACAGTATGTAATGGGAGGACCATCGCTGAATTCCTATCATTCTGTTTAGTGACATTCTGAATTGTTTCTAAGGATTTTTTTTAACCATTTTTCATTCTTTGAAGATGTTCATCTTATTTCAGTGGAATCCTAGACAGTTTTCAAAATGCAGATGAATAAACAACTTGACCCTCTAGCCCAGATTCCCCAGGGAATGATAGATTCTCTCATGTGAGCTTTTCAGCTCTTCTCAAATGTGGCCTACGCTTGGCTCCTCTCCTCTCCTCCATTAATTCTCAAAGAATGTAGCCACGGCTAACAGTGAGTCTAGGGTCATATCAGAAGGCTTTCAAACATGTGGGATAAAACACAGTGGATTTCAAGTACCACTTCTGTTTTTCACTAGCTTCAAAGAGTGTTCCAGCTTGTATAGAACTTTAAATTGACATTAATTATTTTTAAAATATTTACTTTTTTTTTTTTTTTTTTTTTTGCAGGGCCAGGGTTTGAACTCATGCCCTTGCACTTGCCAGGCAGGCACTTATGCCACGGAGCTATCTCCCTAGCCCAGTGGTTCTCAACCTGTGGGTCAAGACCCAGGTGGGGGTCAAACGACCAAAACACAGGGGTTGCCTAAAGCCATGGGAAAATGTTATTTATTTGGAATTGTTGTTATATTTAAACCCATGCTATGCCATGGTGAAATGTTATTTATTGGAATTATTAATTAATATTTCTCAACATATAATTATTGTTTTTGTGGGCCTGGCAGGATGGCTCAGTGGTCTAAAGCGCCTGCTTGGGAAAGCATGGGTGGCTTCAGGGACCGAGGTTCGATCCCCGGCACCACATGCTGTGCCAGCCCTGCCCTTGGGGTGGGCTGAGCCAGCCATAAAAATAAATAAATAAATAAATAAATAAACAAAAGTTCTGAAACAAGAAAAAAATAAAATTAAAAAAATTCTTGGGCCCGGCGGGATGGCTCAGTGGTCTAAAGCGCCTGCTTGGGAAAGCTTGGGCGGCTTCAGGGACCGCGGTTCAATCCCCGGTACCACATGCTGCGCCAGCCTGTCCTCGGGGAAGGCTGAGCCGGCCATAAAAATGAGTGAGTAAACAAAGGTTCTGAAACAAGAAAATGAAAAAAAAAAAAATTCTTAAAAAATTATTGATTTTGTGATCAATCACTATGTTTAAATTTTATTTGATTTGTAGGAATGAGAATACACAATGTATATCAGGTATTTACATTCCAAACCATAACTGTAGCAAAATTACAGTTTTGAAGTAGCTACCAAAATTATTTTTTGGTTTGGGGGTCACTGCAACATGAGGAACTGTATTGCAGGGTCACGGCATTAGAAAGGTTGAGACCCACTGCCCCTAGCGCCTTACAATTTTTCTTTAGAAAAAAACTTGAGCAAAACAAGAGTTGAATAATTCTGATTGCCCTTTGCTAACAGAGGACATCATATCATTTTTTACTACAGCCTGATGTGTTTTTTGATCCTTCAAAAATTATTGCACAAGTTATTTATTATGTAAAGTATGCACTTACACAATTGAGCACTACACAGTCACAACATTTGTGCGTTGTCTTCCTGTTTCATGAGTCTGCAGCTGTAGCACAACGGACGACAGGCAAGTGTACGGTTTCAGTATATTCATACCGGCCTCTGAGCCTTCATTAGCATGTGAGGAGGGGCTGGCGAAGGGACACAGCGGCAGAACTCTCCTAGCACGCGGGAGGCGCTGGGCCTGATCTCCAGCATGCTCATGCTTTCTTGAGACATAGACTTAAAGGCCTATTGCCAACAGCCACATGTCCTAGAGGATCTACCTTCACCTTGGGCTGCAACTACTCTGAGAAGTGTCTGCCATGCCTGGGGCTTCTCCATACTTACAGATTCAGAAAATGGAGCAGTAAGGTGGGAGCTGACCACGGGGTCCCTCGCTAGGCGCACTGGCTCGGGGCGCCTCCCCTATCCCTCTGGGATCCCTGGAGCCACCTGCAGCTCTTAGGCCTAGAGTCTGGTTCCAGTGTCTCACGCCCCCTCCAAGGCGTGCCTCCGATGGTAGTCTCTAGCCACGGAACTGCAGTTACTTTGCACACGCAACAACTCTGATCGTTTGCTTTAATTTGTCCGAAACGTCTGCATTCACAAAGGCTCTCCAATAATCTTGCTCCCACAAGCACTTTTCCTGACAAAGCTCATGCTGAGAATGTTAAAAGACTAGAAATAAGAAAGCGCTGCTCTAGCACTGTGTTTTATAGCACAGTCGTCCCCGGCATACATTTCAAAGTGAGCTATAGTGGTGAGGGGTAGCTGCGGGCCCCCGCTCACTGCGGCACTGGCCCCAGGTTCTGGGCCAGGAACAAGGCCATCACCGTGGTCCACTTTTATTCTACCCTCCTCTCCTTTTCAACATTTTGCCCATGTTAGTTGGAAAGAACTGAAGCTAAAACCACAGAGTAAGTCTCAGGTGCCAAGAAAGCTTGTCATGTGGCACCACAGGCTGGAACTATGGCTGGAACCTAGGATCCTTGCAGACAGGTGGCAGCAGGGGAAGCCAGAAGCCTGGAGGCCGCTGACAGGAAGTGAGGGGCTGTCTTTCATCAGGGAACAGCACAGCAGCAGAGTGTGCAGTGGTTCAGAAGAGAACACGGAGATGCTGACTTCCAGGAGGGCAGCCAGGCCCACGGCCTCCTGGAAGCTGGGAGACAGCTAAAGTGAGTCTAGGGCCAGCTGCCATTCGGGAAGAAGCAGGCACACTCTAGAGTCATTGCTCACTTCTAACCTGTAAAATTTTACAGCTGCTGTGAGTCAGCTTCCTGTCACTATGACAAAACATCTGAGATAATGGCCTTATAAAGAGAAAAGGTTTATTTTGGCTCATAAGTTGAGGTGTTCGTCTATGACTTGGGCACATGCCATGTAGTTCATTAGCACCTCATGGTGATAGTTTGTGCAAAGGCAAAGCCACTCCCTTCATCAGACAGGACCTAGAGAAAGAAGCAAAGAGGAAGGAGGTGGAGTCCTATACTTTCTTTGGATGGTGTTGTAGTTCCAATGTGAGATGTTCCCTGAAAGGCTTAATTTCAGAGGTGGGGCCTGGCCAGAAGCAGGCAAGTCCCCAGGGGCAGGAGCTGTGCGGATGTACTTTCGGCCCCAGCTGCCCCTTCTCTTTCTGCCTCCTGGTTCTCATGTTGTGAGCGCTGTGCCTCTGCTGTGCCCTTCACCCTGACCTTTCTCCATGTCCTTTCTGTCTTGGACCCAGTGAACCACAGAGGGAGCCATGGAGGGAGCCACGGACACGGTCAGCCTCTTCTCCTGTGAGTCATGGGTGCTGGATGCTTTGTCCCGGTGATGAGAGGGTGATTAATGCAGGTAACTTCTGCCAGGACAGTGGTGGCTACAGTGGCCAAGCCTGTCCGCGGCCACTGAATTGAAGAAGATACTGAGAAAAGCCAGAAGATGCCATCCAGAGAAGACCTAAGGTGCTGCAGGCAGGGACTGATGAAAGAGCCTGGTGGGAGCTGCTAGAGCCAGAGTGCTGGTGGGAAAGCAGCCATTAAAGAGCAGGTGCAGGTGGCTTCAGTTGTGGACAGACCCTGTGGTAGCTAGGATTAGGGTTAGGGTTAGAAATCATGTGCATTACAGTCTTATTGAAAATTTGTCTGTATTCTGTCCATGCAGTCAGATGGCAAGAGATTAAGACTGAGGGCAGCTAAGTTACCTTGCAAAGGGAATTTCAGGGCCGCCCAGTGTTCAGGTCATGGCATGGGTACTTTCAACTACATTTAGCCAGACTGACAGAGAATCAGAAGCAAACAGAGCTGAATGATGTGAAAAGTGTGCTCTCTCGCAAGAATGAGTGTGCCTACAAAGTTGGGGCGGAAGAGAAGTTGGCTACTGAGAAGGGTAACATGGAAAAGAAGGCAGGTGCTTTGCCCAGAGACAAGAAAGAAGCTGTCCCAAACAGCAATACCCCACCCACTTGAGGTTCAAGGGCACAAAACTAAATATTTCCCCTGACAAGAAGGCCCCTGGGAGTCTGCTCATTCAGAGCTGCCTGGGGAGATGTAATACCAAGCTCACCATCCAGGTGCTCAGAGCCCGTGATCCAAGGGGGCCTGACTACTGTTGCTCGTGCTGATGGAAGACCTTGGGGTCATCCATATTTATAGGCACAGGGTACTAAGAGGTAGGAGTGTTCTGGAAGCTTCTGCCCATATTTCAGCAGAGGGCCTTTAAAGCCTGGCTGAAGTGTGTGACAGCCCCACCATCGCAGACAGGAGCCTTTGCTAGAGCGGTGCCCAAAGCTGGTGCGATGGAGGCCTCGGGAGGTTGGAGGTGTCAGGAGCATGGATACAGCATGCAAAGGGGCCACTACCCAGGAGGAGGCACGGGGGCTCGAGCCAGCCAGGCTGTGGGGCGCTGCTCACACACCAGTATGGCTGCCCTGGACCTGGCTGCTGTGTTCATCCAGTTTCTGTTTATTCCCCTCAGCCTCCCCTGTTTGGAACAGATTTGCCATGAGACTCAGCAGAGACTTTGGACTTGGACTTTTTAGCAGACTCACACTGTCAAGACTGGTGGCACTCAGAAGGGGACCAAATGCCTTGTGCACAACGGAATGGACATTAACATGTGGGAGGGCAGAGCAGAAACGTGATGGTTCTGCGTGCTCCAGAGTCTCAAAAAAAAAAAAAAAAAAAAAAAAAAAAAAAAAAAAAAAAAAAAAAAAAAAAAAAAAAAAGAAGCGAG
>PVJA010010933.1:0-56030 GCA_004027025.1 Myocastor coypus
GGTCTAAGCTCTGACCAAAATCGCCCAAGCTGAACAGCCGAAGCCGTTCTACTGCTTTGTTTTTAGCCGACATCTCTGAACCTTTCCTATCTCTTCCCGTAAGCCATTTCCAAAAGCTTATAATCCACATTGTCAGGTATAGTCACAGCAACGACCCCACTTCTCTGGTACCAAGTTCTGTCTTAGTTACCTTTTGCTCATTGCTGGAACAAATACGCAACACTCAAAATGAAGGAAGGAAAGGTTTATTCTAAAGCTTAAATGTCCAAGATGTGCTACCAGTATTTTCCTGCAAACCCATTTCTTTGGTGTGGGGGTAAACTGACTTAGGGATGGTATAATGTATTATTGTCTTAGTTACCCTTCTCTAATGTTGCTGGGACAAATATCTGACACTCAGATTAGGAAAGGAAAGGTTCACTTATTTAGCTCACAGTTACTGGAGGTTTTAGTCCCTATTCAGCCAGTTCCAAGACAGAGAGACACATGGCAGAAAACAACCTGTAAAGGCGGCTGGCATAAAGGAAGAGAGCAGGGAGAGAGCTACTAGCAGCTCAAGCAGCTAACTTCTCTTCCTACCTTACATGGAAATGTAAATCACCTGCCCCAGGGGAGAGGGAGCACCCATTTCCACAATAATCAGTTAGGAATTCCAGAAGCAGCCCCAGGACAGCATGGGGCTTTGGGGGAACACCTATACACAAACCATAACAATCATATAGGGAGTTTTATGGTGGAGAGAGGGAGAGAGAAATAGACTTTATTTGTATTTATTTTGGTACTGGGAATAAAATTTAGGACCTTAGGACCTTGTGCTTGCCAGGCAGGTGCTGCACCCCTGAGCTATATCCCCAACACAGGCTTTATATTTAGCTCAAAGATTGACTTTAAATTCTCACGTGTTAATTGTCATATCTTTGGAAAGTTGCTTACCAATCTGAACCCTAGTTTCTCATTTATAAACACTGAGCTATAGGGAGAGTTAATTGATACAGTATTTGTGAAATGCCTATAACATCTTAAAGGTTGATCACTAGGGCTAACATCCATAAGGTATAACAGACAGTGTAGAAAACTCAATGCTTTTAGGGACCCACAAAAATGTTTCTGTTTGTTTGAAAGAACATTTCTTTTGGTCTCAGAAAGACAAAATGGACTTTTTAATCAAATGAAATACATCACTCTTTTCACTTTTATACTGATATGGTTGTAAAATATAATTTGTAATATTTTAATGGAGGCAGGAGACAGAAGTTTCTTACACCTGTAAATGTCATATTGTATACAGGAAGTCACTCCTTCCTTATATCCTACTAGCCTCTAGTGTTTCAGCCTTAATGTACTCCTCATACATTTTCTCTTAAAGTTTTTTTTTTTAAATGTATTTTAGTATAGGGTTTATAGGATCTTATTAAACAGTTTGAACTCACAGTTATCCTCCTGTTTTCAGCCTCCCAAGGGCTGGGATTACAGGCGTGTACCATCATGCCCAGTCTCAGTCTCCCTGGGGATGGGTCTGGCACAGCTCACCAGGGATTGAACCCTGGTCCCTGTGCCTTCCTAAGCAGGTGCTTTAGTTCACTGAGCTATCTGGCTGGCCCTCCCCATGAGTTTTCTTGATTGATTTACTAGCCAGCTGATTTCTAGTTTATGCCAATTAAAAGAAAAATAAGACTAACCTTTGTGCACCCTTACCCTACAAGATGTTTCTATTATATCCTTGCTAAACACTTATTTCCTTTTCTTAGTTACCTCTGCTGTGTGATCAAGTATCTCATAGTACATAGAGCCTATTTTTGTACAGGTCAGTCTCTTTCACTTGCTACTTGGCTGTCAAAGCATCTTGAGAACATGGACTGTGTCTTAGCCACTGCTGCATCCCCAGTATCTATCAGAATAAATGATACACATAAAATTGCTCATGAAAGTTTTGGGAGTTTAATTGATTTGCAATACTGACTTTGTATTTCTAACCATATGCTACTTGTTTGTTAATGTGCTTTGTAACCAAGATTTCAGCTAAATCTCTAGATATTTTAAATGAAAAGGTATCATCTAGTCTGTAAAATTACCTCCTTCTGGACTTTTTCTACATTTATTTGCTACTCTCTAACAAAATTGTTATTCCTTAGAAATGAAAAAGTTAAATAAATTTGTTTGTGGAGAACTCATTCTTTCCCTGCCAAATTTATTTAATTAGGAAAGGGCCCGTGGAAATAGCCAAGATTTTCTGGTATCTTCATGCATACATTCCAGAGTAAAAAGTGGTTCTGTGTTCTACTGACCTAATCGGAATACCATAACACTGGGAATAGAATCTTAATACGTCCACACCAAAGGGAGACAGACTAGCATTGCCTAATAACATATAAGAAAATACATGTATCACAATGGCGTTGAAGTATCTAGCTTTACGAATGGAGCACATACATACTAAATTATATAGAAATTGGTTGCCAATTAGTGGAGTCTCACTTTGTTTTCTATTAATTTTTATCTCTGCTACTGACTGATTTATAGATTTTCATAGCTTTGAGGAGTTTTGACATCTTAACAGTTATGTGGGGTATAGAGGAGGAAAGCACTACAGTGAGGGTGAGAAACAGTAGCTTGGAGAATTATAAATGATGGTGTCAATTACATCAGACAGGTTGGAGAGAAGGGTAGTTTTTATGCTCTTGCAAGCCTGATAGTAGACAAAGCTTGTAACAAGCTTGGCTGCATCTTTTATATCCTCAGTATAGCTTGAAAGAGAAATGGCTGGCCTTTTAAAAAAAAATCAAGGTACGCTTATGTATAGAAAGTAGAGGTTCTGAAATTTGGCATAGTCTAATACTTGGAATCTCACTTTTATTAAATAGATTCTTCTAAGAGCACTCAAATTCTTAATTATAAAGTATGAATAAAAAAGGAGGATCACTGTGAGTCTGAGCTGTGTAGTGATGCCGTATACCAAAAGTATAAAAAAATTACAAAGTAAGGATGGTGTAAAAAATGGACAGTTATTGCCTTGGTAGGATGTTTTACAGGATAATCATCTCATTTTAGTAATAAATATAAGAATAATTATTCATATGCTACAGAAATGGAATTTTTGGTGTTTTCATAAGCCTTATTTCTTTTGATGCTTTACAACCCCCCAGGGACAGTATTATTGCCATGTTTTGCAGATGAAGAAACTGAGCAATTAGGCTTTATGTGGTGTAGAGAAGATATCAAAGTTAGTAGCTGGCAGTATTGGGTCCAAGTCTTGTCCTTGTTATTTAAAGTCTCTTATTATATTTATTTTCCTCATCTCTCAGTTTTTTACTTCAGTAACCACAGGTGGACCTCCTGACACAATTGAAAGGCAATCAAAGGCAATGTATGGTCTCTCACATTCTTTGGATTTGGCCTGGAAACAGTTACATGCCTTTTACTTAAAATAAATCCTATCGTGCATCCCATTTAAGCTGTTTGACATGTCTTCATTATACTTATGTTTGCATAATGCTACATAAGTTTGCACTTCTCCTGTGATTCTTAAAAAACCCAGTAGGTTAGGTGTAACATATCTGTCCAATTCATGGTACAAAGATTGAATTTATGGTGTTGGAGTTGTCCCAGATATCTAGTAGGAGTAAATTAGTTTCCTGGAGGTTACTGTAGCAATATATCATGTGCGAGCAATGAAAATTATCATCTCACACTTCTGGAGTAGTCTTAAAGTCAAGGTGTTGGCAGATGTTTCTTCTGAAGAGAATCTGTTTCATGCTAGTCTTCTAGCTACTGATACCTGAGAAATCCTTTATACTTGCAGAAGGTATACTTTTTATATATTCACATAATTCTCCCTCTGAATGTCTGTTTCATGTCCTTTTTATAAGGAAATTGGCCACTTTTTTATTTAACCCACTTTAATGACCTTATATGCCCCTGATGATCTATAAAGATCTTATAAGTTCACATTCATATGTCCTGATGGTTAGGACTATAACATCATTGATGAGTAACAAAATTAAACCTATAACAGAATGAAAGTTCACAAGTTAAATTGTTTTGCATTAATTACCACAGTGCTTGTATTATATTCTGAAGACTTTTGAAATTTACTTTATTTCAGTTAGTATTAAAATGTTTCTTCAGCAATGTTCCTAACTGTTGTATATTGATTTTGGTTCTTCCGATGGCTTCTGAGTCATCTACAGATTTTTAGATTTTCCTTTGTAAACAATTCTCTGATGAGTTTCTGCCTGTATGAAACTTACCAAGGTCATCATGGAGATGAATCCACATGGCATTGAGCTCCAAAATGACATCATGTCCCTCTAAGACTAATTTCTTTATTCTTTCAGTCCTAAAATAAAATTCCTGTTTCCTTTTTATGAGTGTGCCAACAACCCTCCAATCCTTGGTAGATCACACACTTCCCCTGACTTATAAACTCCACTCCTAATCCAACCAAATAAAAACCCAATCCCACCTTCTTCCTCCAAGGGTCCTTGCAATCCCTAGCAGCCTTTCTGCATGAACACTAAAGGCTTTCCTTTTTTCACCTGTCAGTGTCTCTCCACTGCACCAAAAACCTTACACTGTCTACTAAATAATGACATGGATTTAATGTAATCAGTTTTTTTTTTTTTGTCTTTTTGAGACAGGGTCTCACTATGCAGTTCAGGCTGGCCTTGAGCTCATTTTTGTAGCCCAGGCTGGTCTCGAACTCACACTGATCCTCCTGCCTCAGCCTCCCAAGTGCTGGGATTACAGGCGTGCGCCACCACGCCCGGCTAGCTTTCTAAGAATTGCTTCCAAAAAATTCACAAAATGATTTCTTCATGAAACTTATGCTGAGGCTTGTAAAGAAAATCAAGTAGGAAAATACCCTGGTAAGGTAGTATGAATATCTTAATTTATAATTATCTGAACAGAATTTCTTTTGTCCATCATATTACCGAGAATTAATAGAATGCAGTATTTCTTAAGTGTAGTTTGGTTGCCTTATGGCTTTGAATACCTGGTAAGCTCATGAAGAGACTTCACATATAAGTGATTTTGTTATTATTTATAAGTGTGACCCAGAGTAATATGAAATGTTCCTTGCATTTAAACAAATTAATTTAGCTGCCATTATCTTTTAAATATTCATTTAAAAGAACTACTACTAAAGATTTTTTTTTTTTTTTTTTTTTTTGTCTTTTTGAGACAGGGTCTCGCTATGCAGTTCAGGCTGGCCTTGAGCTCACTTTTGTAGCCCAGGCTGGTCTCTAACTCACACCCATCCTCCTGCCTCAGCCTCCGGAGTACTGGGATTACAGGTGTGCACTACCACGCCCGGCTTAAAGAACTTTAAAGTACTACTTTTTAAATTAGTTTTTAAAGAACTAACTACTTCAGTAGTTAAAAAATAGGACTTGGAGAAGGAACAAATGTGGCTGAGCTGAAGGCTACCATTATTCTGTGTATGTGCTGCTATTATTCTGAATGATCTTGGACCCGTAATTTGTTCCCATTCGATACAAGGCTAACATGCTACTCTGAAGACCTTTGACTATATTGTTGAAGAAAATCCATAAAACTTTCCTCCAACAATTCCAGCACTTTGTGAGAGGATAAGAAAAATCTACTATACGCCCATTAAATTAATTAGTTTTATTAAAATTGTGATTACTATTTTATCTCACTAAATTAAAGCCTTGAGCCTGAAGATTTGCTGAAATTTTCTGTTTATAGCAATATTGGAAACATCTTTAGCAAAAATTAAAATTATTTTTACATCAGAGATTGAAACTATAGATCTAATGAATCTATCTTTTTGTGTTAATAGTAATTTTAATTAAATTAGAACCTATAGAGAAATTCCTAATATCTCTCACTGTTTTACTCTTTGTGTGCTGCCTTCTACGCTCCAATCCTATTCTTTATTTTCCAAAGTGGAGTTAATGACAGTTTTTGACATTGGCATGTATTTCTCTTTGTGGCACTATTAAGGGTTCAACTTTTTTCTCAGCAATTCTGTAATGTTGCTTTTAGAATCCAAACCATTTAAGAATTAAAATATTTTCACAACAAGCATGAAACTATTTATGGCTATTATTTATCCAATTTCATGTGGCTATTAGTATGTTTGACTAATCAAATACAAATATTCTTAGCTATAGAACAGTGTCTCAGATTCCCCTGGATGGATTATGCACTTGTGGGAAATGCACTACCTCATTTTCCAAAAAATTCTGAAATTTCTGAATTCTAAAATACAGCTACTATCGTACAGTCTCCCTAGTATAAGAAATCTAAAGAATAAATAAAAATGGAAAGGCATAATACAGCTGAATGGAAATCAAAATTTTTTGAGGCAACACTAAAACTACGTTTGGAATGCAGTTCATTTGGCACTTTTAGAAGTGTACTGCTTCTAATGTAAACTCAATTACTGCTATACTCTCTCTCAAGTAAATGGTTGTTTAACACACACACACAAAAGAATAAGAGACTAGGCAAAATGCCATAGGCTTGACAGGCTACAATTATGTATATCCTTAGATTTCTAAATGTCTATGTAAAAATGTATAACTACTTTTATCACATTCTAAGATAGAGATTTATTAGAATACCAATGATTGAAGGAAAGAAAATACCAGTGTCAAGCTAATTAAGGTTTAATATTCAGAAAGGCAGTGATGTTGAGCTCAATTACCTGTGTTATGCAGTAATACTGTCATTGAAAGTTCTCTGCTGGAGGGTTGAGACGGTAAGTTAACAGTCCAAAAATTAGAGAAAAAGAAGGGCTACCAGGATAGGCATCATTTTGGCTCTAGCCATTCAAGGTCAGTGAGGACTCAGGACATAATAGAACCTGTGCCTAACCATACTATAGGTCAGAGGTGCCCCAAATTTTGTGGTCAAGGAGATTATGAGACCTCAGAGGAAAGGGATAAATGAAGTATAGTGTGCCTAGGGAGAGTCACCTGGGGAGAAAACACTCTCTCAGGCTTTCACAGAGAGCAAACTGGTCAAGCATTGGCTGTGACTCGTCCTGATGGCTGACACTGACAACAGTACTACAAAGCACTGTATTTGATTCTAAAGTTAATCCTGAGGAGATTTGACCTTGGAAAATACAAATGATGAAAGTTTTATTAGACAGGTCTTGCTTTAACTTGCCCTCAATCACCCAGCAGAAAAGCTTAATTATGAGGCATAGAACACAGAGCTAGATTAATATGGTGAGCTGTAAGAGGCTTAAATCAACAGCCTTCAACATTTCCAGTTTCACTGGTAACTCACTGCCATTATGAGACGTTGGGCTATGTATATCAGTACTTCCTCTTAGTTTAAAGAGAAGAAAATTTTTTCTCCTTTTTTTCTCTCTACCAATATTGATTAGAAAATTTATCACATCTACACCCTGTGCTTGTATAACTTTTATGAGGACAACAATATGCAATGTGTCAATTATTGCAAATGTACTACTAACATGTTTTGAAACTCATATTGTTATCTTATTAAAAGTAATAAAAAAAGGAAAGCCATATTAATATGCCGAGTTGTAAAAGGCTCAAGTCAACAGCTTCCAATAATGCCAGATGAACTAATAATCTAATACTGTTAAGGACTATTGAACTATATATACAGCTACTTTCTCTTTCTGCAATGAATAGATAGATCTGTACTAATGATGTTTAGACAAGAAATCATGTCTGCATCCTGTACTCTGAACAACTATGATGAAGACAACAATATGCAATGTATTAATTATTGTAAAATAAAATACAGCTACTCTCAGGATATTGAAATGGAATTGGTGGCCTGTTTCAGTATAAGGCAGCAAAGCTAAGTGTAATACGGAGAGTAATTCCATCTCACTTGCACTGATTCTGTTCTGAACGCCTCCTATGCTGTGTGGTGTGGATGTGAACTGACTGCTTTCTCCTTCTCCTTATTTCCTCATGCTCTCAGCATATCTTGCAAATATGTTTCTTGATTTCCTGAGGTGATTGACTTTTACTTTTTGTTTCCCTTATCAACACGGTCCATTTCCTTCCTCAAATAAAAAAGCTCCTTTGAGGTAACACTGCAGAACAGTTAGGCTGGAATCATTCTTTGCTAGAGCTACTTTAGGAATGGTACATATTTCAGGAAATGCTGAACCTGTAAATTCTTGCCATAATTTTGTCTCTGAGTTGAGAGGAATCCCAAGGAAGAGTAAAAGTTCACACTTGGAGGCTATAGAGAGAGATGAGAAAAAAAAGGGGAAAATGAAACCCACCTGGAACCCCTCCAGAGCTCTTCCCATTTCCAATTTTTGTTCCCCACTCTTATTCCTCAGTAATTTTTCTACTCTTAAAAGAAAGGATAGAAAACATAATGGAGCCCAAGGAGTATTCTTTGTCTGCAGTGTATACCTTGGATTTTTATTATAATTTCATTATTATAATCATTGCTAAAGTTGCTTGGAAAATATTTACAATTATATATGATCTTTTCACTCCATAACTACTCTGAGAACTCTTTGCTTTTGTTTTTTCCTAGATATCTGCAAATTTCATATTAATAATATTTTGTTATTTCTACATAAAAGAAATTTTGAAAAGACATTTCTCCTTCCAAGCTGGTACTATGATTTTAGGTGTAAAAAATATCAGGCCCATTTTCAGACTGTATACCAGAATTTTTCAGACTCAATGTCCTTAACATTTTGGGTCAAATAAGTTTTTGGTGTTGGAAGTTGTCTTATGTGGTATGGAAAGTTATCAGCATCCCGTCTTTACCAATAGAACTTATTTACTTCTCCAGCTGTGTTAAGAATTCCTCTAGATTTTGTCAGAATTTGTTCCCAGAGATAAAACCGCTTCCCCCTCTTCAATGAGGAGAGTCCTCTTGTGACCTTGGAGGGTCCTGCAGAGGAAGCAAGTGCTCCCCTGGACTGGCTTTGTAGTGGGGCAAGAACAATACAAGCAGAATATCGTTCTGCATTTTACTTTATACCTTCTTCACTCACTTATTTAACTGATATTTACTGATTATTGAGGATGTGCCAGCCTTCATGGGCACGAAGGCAGTGAATAAGATACTAAGGTCTCTGTTTTCAGGAAATGTGGATTTTTAACAAATAGATGAAAGTTGAGAGGTCTAAATAGTAAAAGAGTACACAAACATGTGGGTTATGTAACTTCCAATATTAAAAGGGGCTAAAAGGAAAATTAAATAAGTAACTGGGCACAGTCTTTAGAGAAGATAGGTGGGTGCTGCCTCACACAGTGTAATCAAGGAGGAATTACTTGGGTGCTAACATTAATGCTGAGAAAGATATATACTCCAGACAAGAAAGAAAATGTGCCTAACTTCATATAAATTTGTTTTTTTTTTTCCAATGGCAATGGAAAGACCAGTGTGGAAGGGCACAGTGTGGAGGAGTGGTGTCCTAGGAGGCTCCAGGGTTGAAAGGAGTTTGATTTCCTTATTGTTGCAAAGTAAGCCAATAAAGCCTGCTAAGCAAAGCCGGGCATGGTGGCTCACGCCTGTAATCCCAGCACTTGGGAGGCTGAGGCAGGAGGATTGATGTGAGTTCGAGACCAGCCTGGGCTACAAAAGTGAGCTCAAGGCCAGCCTCAACTGCATAGCGAGACCCTCTCAAAAAAGACAAAAAAAATAAAAAATAAAAAAAAATAAAGCCTGCTAAGCAAAATATTAATATGTTCTCATCTGAAGTTTTATAATGACCATTTTGAGCCTACAGTGAAATAGGGAAGGATATTACAAGACACTGGCAATTTAGACTGAGCTATAACATTAGAAAGAGGAAAGTTTAGGATTACAGAAGGGGAAGAGTTAGCAGTCCTATGGATGTGTGCTGATTAATAAGGAGGAAAGGCATGGCCTAAGCCCTAGCGAGTTAATGATTCAGGGGGATTTTTTCATTGTTTACCTCTTGGTGAAGATTTGTGGGCAGTTGCTATGTAGGGGATATGGTGGAGAGTGGGAGGAGAGGCAGTTAAAAGTCAACTCACTATGTCCTTCTAGCTTTGAGATTATTCGAAAATGTGGAATGTGCAGACGATCTTTCATGAGCTCCTACTCTGAATTTCTGTGACCTGAATTTGTATGGCAACCTAATTTTTAAAACACTAAACACGATGACGTTTTATCCTTTTCTTTGCAAAAATACTTACGTATTTGAAGATTACACAAATGACTACTTCTCAGTAAAACATGTGTTCAGAGTTGTGGTTTTAGAGAAAGTGACGAATGTATATGGAAACAGACTTCCCCATCTCACTTCACTTGCCTTGTGATCACTGACTCATGCAGATAACATGACTGTCTGGGATTCTGGGCTATGCAATGCAATGAAGCTTCTTTCTGCAGTGGAAAGAAAAGCCTGAGAAACAGTGTTTTAACACATGGAATAAGCCAGCAAAAAGCCTCAAAAATTAATCACTTTCCAGGGAGTGATTAAGAAGTTTCATATTTCTCTACTCTGTTACTTCTAAGGCCATGTATAATGTAAGGTTTTAGAACATTTCTGCCTTTAAATTTCAAGCAGCAACAAGCAAACTGTTTTTTCTCTAAGGAGATTTAAAAGTTGTACTCTCTCTTTTCAGTTGTGAAAAACAATGTAGCAAATAAGCAACAACAAAACAAAATAAATGAGATGGACTATTTGCTTGGAAAAGGTGTTTCCTGTGGGATATCTTTAAGTGAACAATACTAAAAGGTTTAAAACATCATCTCTTACAACGTTTCCCCGATGCTCATCACTTTCATCTCGCGTGGACCTTCTATGTTGTGCTATCTGCAAATACTTTTAAGTTTATGTACCAAGGAAGTAACATTAGGATTTTACTTCATTTTCCAAGTAAACAAAGATACTCTTCCACTTCATGTACCTCAATGAATAAAATATTTGTAACTGCTAAGGCTCTCTTATGCTTTGTGATAGCAATTTGAGCACTTCTGGTAATTTTCCACTTCTACATGTGGTTTCTCCACTGATGAGTGTACCTTAAGATCAGCAGTGTGGTTGGGATAAGCTCATGGTTATTCATTGAATGTTGAAAATAGAAGCTCTCTTATTGGTGAATTAACACAGTGTTTGCTTATGGATATTATATTAGGGTTAAAGTACACATTCTCTTTCCCTATGATCTTTTAAAAATGATTCTAGAAATACAAAATGTCAGATTTTAAGGTTAAGTATCAGCTGAAAAATTTTTCAGTAAATCATCTGTGAAAACATACATTTATTATAACAATGATCATGGTGATAATGCTGACTTGAATTCAGATGAAAATGCTTTGATAATGATAAAATCATGCACATGTCGGGTATTATTATTATTATTATTATTATTATTATTATTTGTGATCATTAAGTTGTGCTAGGATAATACTGTTAGCTTGGGTTACAATTTAAACATCTAATAATAAGGCAACGTATAGCTAATTCTATATTGGAGTTTTATATTAACCAGCATCTTTATAGAAGTATATTTTAGGCATGTTATAAAGGGCTTTTGTTTAATTGCATTGACTCTAGGTTTATATTCCTGGGATATTTGTCCTTAGATCTTTTTCCCCCATAAAATGCAGCATATGTGGGTTATGATTACAAGTGATTGTTAGGATCAGGCTACCTGGATTTAAACCCGAGGCAAGCCATTTATTTATTTATCCATTATTTATTTATTTAATATGTAGCTGAGTAAAACAAACAAACAAGAGAACCTTGTGATTCTTTACCTGTAAATGACAGCAATAATAATTTTGATGAGTAAATGTACCACTATTTGTAACACATTAGAAAAATGTCCACAACATAATAAGAAACAAGTATCGACAATTACCATTTCTTGCTCACACCTGGAAAAATTCAGGCTTATTGATTGTTAAGTTTGCATTGGTCCTGTCTGAGATAGTCTTTGTTATGTTCAGGAGGTCAGCAATGTCCCAAGTAGCTTTTCCTGGTAGAGAAGGTGATATTTGCCTAATGATTACAAATCATAATGTGAAACCATTATGATGCATCATTTAAAGACAAGAATTTGGCTTTCAAAAGGGAAAAGCAGGGTAGCATTTCAAATTTGTATTCTAAAGCAGGACCTGTTTTAGTTCCAAACTGGTAGTAGGTGCTTTATAGACCTGAGCTCATTCCTGTATTATCTCCGCTCAGTACTGTGACCTATGCCAAGGAAGGACACTGCTTTACAATTCTTAGTAAATCTGCATGGATTTACTTACATGGATTTTATCTTAGGTGTGGCCTTTCATCCTAGGTGAATCAGGAAATTTAAAGCTATAGTATTATGGTGGAAATATTAAGCTTTTAAAAATATTTTAGTTCATTTACCTAATATTTTCTCTGTCTTAAATTATCCACCTTTAAAAATGCATATATTCATCTCACATTTAAAGTGTAAACGATGTCAAGTTTTCTAAAAGGCAAGAAGAGATTACTATATATGAAAGGAATCTGGAAGGTAGTCTTTTTATTCTTGCTTGCCTTAGATTTTTCAGATTTTTAATCAAACTGGCATTTAAAAATACTGATCCTTATTTGCTGAAAACAGTGTTTTTTTTTTGGTTTTTTTTTTTTTTTTCATAGAGACTTTTAGGTGCAAATTATCTAACCAGATGTTTAAACACTAAAAGGAAATAAGCTAAATACAATTAACACAGTCTTCGTTGATCAGGTATTTAATTCTCAGTGGTGGGCCAGGACATCAGGTTTTAATTTCACAAGGTATATAGCCAAATCTATTTGAATAGTGGAAAGTTGAAGACACTGAAGGCTAACTTAGAAATTCTTTAAACCTTGCAAAATATTTATACTTTATAGTTGACTCCCAAATTTTAGTTATTGATTGCCTTTAGTGTTGCTTCGAATGACAAATTCTAATCTTCATGGTAGTAACGTAAAATATTGCAGCACTATTTTTTTGCTAGTAAATTTCACCAACTGGCTATGGTCTTATAAAAATATCTCAGAACAAGGATAGAGAGTGGGTATGTGGGACATACATACAAATACAAAAATAACACTGCCTAATGTTGCCTTATTTCCAGTGCTTAACTGTGGCTCAACTCTTGCACTGACATCTATAGCATGGTGTTGATATGAAAGGTGGGCGTATTTCAATGTTTGATGTGCTGTGAGGTGAAGAGAATGAACAAGATCTTAAAATACGTCTGATATTGATGAATTTTAATATTTTAAAATTTGTTTTTAATAGCAATTTAAAACCATAGAAAGTTTGGGTTTGGGGAATAAAGAAAGAAAACCCACCACTCTGTAACAAAAACCACTTGTGCCTTACTATATATCTTTCTATATCGTCCACTATATGGCGTCCTATATTATGTTTTACTCTAGGATTGTTTTAAATATTATGAGCCATGTTTTAAAGATTCTGAGCTTTTAAATTTTTTAAAGAGTTTTAATTTTTTCATTTTTGTTTTGTTGAAGACCTAGAAAATCATTCCTAAATATTAACTTTGAGAGTAATTTTTTATTACTTTTAATCAGAGATAACAATATGAGAGTTTCCAAACATGTTAGTAGTACATTTGCAATAATTGACACATTGCATATTGTTATCCTCATAAGAGTTACACAAGCACAGAGTGTAGACATGATAAATTTTCTAATCAATATTGGTAGAGAAAAAAAAGAAAAAAAAATTTCTTCTCTTTGAACTAAGAGGAAGTAGTTGTGTACATACTCCAATGTTTCATAATGGCAGTGAGTTACCAGTGAAACTGGCAATGTTGAAGGCTGTTGATTTAAACCTCTGACAGCTCACTATACTAATCTAGCTCTGCGTTTTATGCCTCGTAATTAAGCTTTTCTGCTGGGTGACTGAGGGCAAGTTAAAGCAAGACCTGTCTAACAAAACTTGATTTTTATTGTTTTATTTTTTTATATGATAGCTGGTTCATCTTGCTCTGGGGGTGGGGCTGGCACAGCACATGGTACTGAGGATCAGACTGGTCGCTGTGGTTGCCTAAGCTTTCCTAAGCAGGTGCTTTAGACTGCTGAACCATCTGACTGGCCCTTGAGAGTAATTTTTAAAAAAGATATAATAGAAACTATATTAAGTCAAAATCCAAAATTTATATTCAAGTTCAAGTTTTGACAACATGATTAATTTGAACATAGTTACTTCAGTCTCTTCTTGTGTGAGTTGAAGTATGCTTGTGATACATGAATTCATAGGAAAGTTATACATCTAGAGCCAAGAGAACATGTTATGATCCACATGCCTTTCCCTAAACCATGCTGTCCACGTGCAGGGATTTGTAGATGTGTTTCCTTGGGCTTTTATTTCCCTGTGATGGATGGACTTATTTGGGGCAGGGAAGTGCTTGTCCTTCTCCTGTGGAATTGTTATGGGGCACAACTGGAGGTAGCAGGAATGTCTGAGAAGGCAATGAGCCCTTAACAAGTGCAGTTAAGAGTAACAGAGAGGGATAAAACCACTGTCAGAATCCTGTTAATTATATGACATCCATTTGGAGTCTGTTATTGACATAAATACAGACAAAAAATAGTAAGAAAATGATGGAGCAAGGTGTTAAGAATCCAAGGTAACACAGGAGAGAAAGTTTACCCCATGATTTTTTCTGGTCGGCCTGGCCTCCAGCTATCCCATTTTCTTTCCTTGTTGTTATTTATTTTAGAATATGAGGAAATATCTTGAAATTATTTAGACATAATTAATGAATGTGATAGGAGAGCAATTGTAAGAAACTACAAAGACTTTAAATATCAAGTTTATCTAATTTATTTTCCCATCATCTGTTGGAAAAATAAATTCCACTGTTATTATCCTATCTTATAATGTCAAGCCACAGTTCCTTCTTTTCATTTAAAGTAAAAGTATAATGCAAATGGCAGAGGTTGTTGTTATTTCCACCATAGAAGCCACCCAGTTTTCAAATGACAAAATACATAAAATTTCTTAACATAAATTAATTTACTTTTTGGCTGGGGAGACAGATTCGTGGCACAAGTGCCTGCCTGGAAAGTGCAAGGTCATGAGTTTGAACCCTGGTCTCACAAAAGAGAGAGATAGAGGAAAAAAAAGAGTTTACTTTTTGCTTTTCACCTGATATAGTCATAGTTAAGAGCTACAAGCTCACACCCCAATTTAAAATTCAGGTTTGAATTTTAATTCCACACTGAACCAGCTGTGTAACCTTGTGCAAATTACTTTTATTTTCTGTACTTCATTTCTTTGTCTATAAAATGATGATAATTATAGTAGATTCATTTCACTAATTAATTAAGGCTAAGCCCTTACAACTGCATCTAGAACACATGTGCACACATACAACCTTAATTCAGTGTTGGTCTCCTTTATTGACAAATTATAGATGCCTGGGGAATTTGGTGCCCATCTGCTAAACATCTCACCAGTGAAGTCAGACTCTCTGGGTTGGGGCCCGGTGGTGTCCTGGGGGTAGGTTGCGGAAGCTCAGAAATCCTCAGGCGATTCTAATACACAGCCAGAATTAGAAACCATTGCTATGGAAGTGTGTTATTAATTATCCTGCTCACTAATTTATACATTTCCTGAGAGTAGAGAGCAGTAGGCTTCTTTGTCTAAGTTTTCCCTTTTTTTAGTGTCAGATACCTGGGAAAGTAGTACTGAAAATTTTTAAAAATCTATAACTTGTAAGTGACTCTTCCGAATAACATGCTGAATCCTGCTCCATCTCACCAAGGATGTGAAACATCCTCACGTCTAGAGGTACCACAGTCCATATGCTGTTCTCCCTCTGACAATCTGGGGAGGAAAAGGGGGGGCAGGGAGGGGCAGACCACATTTGTACCACTTTTATTTCAGTGTATCGATATAGTTCTCTTACTTTATTTTTAACTATTTTAGTTATTTAGTTAGTTTTTTACTTTTCCTAATTTTATAAATTAAACTTGATCATAGGTATATGTGTATTGGAAGAACCACAGTGTGTACCAGATTGGTTTTGCTCTGCGATTTCAGGCATATGAGGTCTTAGAATTTATTCTGGTGGACAGTGGGACTACCACATTGGCTCTGTATATTTCTTCCCCAACACAGCCAAGTTAGTGCCTTGTTTGTAGCTAATTCTCATAAAGTACCATCAATTAAAGAAAACATGTTGATGATTTTTAGATGTGTAAAGACCTTGCCATACCACAGAGGTGCTAATTTTCAACATTAATTATTCATTCCCTCATTTATTTATTTATACATGCTACACACTGGAGTCTTGATGCTAGACAAAATCCAATCCCTGTTCTAAAGAGCGTATAATTTCATTTATTATGTAGAACATAAATAAATGCATACATGACTTTAATTGAGGGGAAATTGACCATGTTTTAGTGCTATTTGCAATTTGGGCTCCCTAGGAAGCAGACTCCAAGGTAGACTCCTAAGATGATGTGTTTGTTTGAACTTGCTGTCATGATCAACATCTCTGAGTGGGTGGGAAAAGGGAAAAGCATGAAAGAAGCCTAACTGGGTAGAGAAAAAGTTCAGTTTTGATATATTTCCAGTGAAGCTTTCAGTCAACCCATGAGGAATTCTGGGACTGTGATAGCTCCTACTGGTTGTTCTAAGTGGGACAGAGGGAGTAGAAGAATTCATTCCTCCATGTAGATTAAGGCCAGAATGTAGGTACCACTCTATGCTTGGGTGAGACATAAAACCTACAGCTCAGGCAGTCTTTTGGCTCTTCTTACAGAAGATGGGGGAATATGTCTTTCATTATTAAAGGGGAATTTTGACAGATTATCACAACTTGAATAGTAAAAGTGGTTACCGGTAATGACAATGTTACCCTAGTTCCAAGAAGAAGGAAGTGATATTTATCAAAGTAGAGAGAAGAGAGTTGATGTGCGTTAAACATCACTTTTGTAAGTGAGTCCCACCATAAGTTGATGTTTAAGGGTAGGTTATATTGCAAAAGGCTGTGATAAGCCACAGGATATTCCAGGTGTAGGAAAGAGTGGTGAGTAAAAACAGTAAATATGAAGTATAGGTTTGTTTAGAAATGTATGAGTCTAGAAAGCTAGACTAGGAAGCTCAGGCTTAGCTTGGCTATATTTAGGAGCTGGACAAAATGTACCAGCATCCTCTAGAAAGATGACTCTAGGAATGAGGTGAAAAAACGGATGAGGGCGAAGCATAGGACCTGTAGATAAAGTTTCAAGCCAGTGAACTGCACATCCACATCTTCCATCAGGAGGAGAACCTAAGAAAAGGTAGGGCTACAAAGTTCTGGGGGAGGTAGGAGGTAGAGTACATGTGTCTGACAAGATTGAGAGAGGGCTGAAGGTTCCTGTGTTTATTGGGAAGGAGTTGGTCAGTAGATTGTGGAAAGGCCTACCGAGAAAAGGTATAAAAATGGAAAAGAGGTCCCACACAGGCTACTGGATTCAATCTATTAGAAAAGAAGGAGAGAAAAATGGCTAAGGTATTACAGAGAGTGTTGGGACTACCTGAAAGATTGCTCAGGTTTGTACATTCCTCTGCTCTTGTGTCACTCTGGGGTTTTCCAAACAACCTCAGGTATTTTCCCTGACTATCAAGAAAAGCAACTGAGCAGCCTGTGCCCAGTCCTGCTGCAGCACTATGTTAGATGGTGCTAGGCAAAGCTTTAAAATAACTAATGTTTACCTTTGAAATGTGGCCCACCAGCAGTCTTACTTCATGGCTATCTCTTTTGGGCTCTGATGTTATTATCCTTAATGTGTCTTCCCTCTTCTCTGTGAAAAAATGGTCATTTAAGCCACGATGTTGATTTTTCCAATTTCATGTCATCTACCTCTGGAGTACCTGTAGCTGTAGGATTAAACTCTAATTCTCTTTAAATGAATCTTGGTGAATAGTATTATTTTGAGCCAGAGGGCTTCTGAGCCCCTAAAAATGATGTTAAGTGTAAGGTCAGCCACAGTGATTTAATTTTGAGAGTAGGCATATCAGGACTTGAACAAAATGGAAAATTAAGTCATACTTGTAGCTTCTTAACCTTGGAAGGAGGTCCTGGACTGATGTAAACACTGCCTTGCAGGGGATTCAGCTGTGGTGCAATGTATGCCTTAATGTTGATATAATTCTTTTTCCCTCTCCCATAAAAGTGAAGCTGATAAGCTGATAGTCCTGTGATTTTTCATTATGAGAGAACTTTTCTTGCTTCAGCCACTGTGTTTCACTTAAGAACAGCTTAAATGAACCCTATTTCAGGGTGAATTGAACTATAATATCATTAGTTCCCAAGTAGTCACTCTGCAAAATTTCCATACCATTCACAATCTCTCTTCCCATTCTAAAACCTTGGGAGAACGTAATTGAGGTATAGACACTTGAAAGTCTCAATTTTATTGCTTTGCAAAGAAATTTCAATTTAGAGTTTATCTGATTATAGTCCCCAAACATTTCTCAAAGGAAGATAAATCAAGCTTGTTGGGAAGTTCTGGCCATGTATCATCCAGTCCTATTACCTGAACTACCTTGTTTGACATTGTCAGCTGCAGCACTCCTGGCTGTGATTAGAACTCAACCTTGCTTTGGCTGGCAACCCACTCTTCTTACTTGTTTTTCTCTTAGTCTCCGATTCAATACAGTTTTTGAAATGATTTATATTTCATCCAAAGTCATTAGTGTGTGTTTCCAAGTGTCCAATCTTTCCTTTTATTGTTAATGTTTACAAGAAACCTCTTGGAGTAATGACTTGTTGTGACAATTTATCATTGGACTGCGTCCTGTATCAGTGACCAGCTTGTATTTTAGATTTTTCCCTTCTTGATTTCTTTACAAAATTCCTGTCTTCTGAATAGGAAATATGATTCTGGGCTTAATCTATGTAAACATAAGCTATTTTCCATTTATTAGCAAAGGCAGGCATGTAGTACCTGCTGTTTTTCCTGTAAGAACTATTTTTTTTAATTTAAAGATCAAGAAACCATAAAAGGGATTCATTTAGTTTGCTTTTAAGATACTTGTCAGTACTTGCATAAGGAATAAAATTAAAATGTAATGCATGGCTGTTCTTAAAAACTAGTTTTCCAATTTATGATTATGCATTTAATACAGGGTGTACAGGGTCTCACTATGTAGATGAGACTCATAGTGATCCTCCTGTTTTCAGCCTCCCAAGCACTAGGCTTACAGGAGCGCTCCACCATGCCCAGTCTCAACTGCCATCTTAACATGCCCTGAGATCAAAGCCCTGGCCTTTGTATCTACCTAAGCAGGCTCTGTAATATGCTAAGCTACCTGGCTGGCCCTATCCATTTCTCATATTTATTAAAATAAAATAACTTTTATCTCTCAATTACAAAATCAATGTACTACAAGAGTACCAAATCTGAATTTTTTATATCATCAAAATCCTAAAGCACTACAGATGATATTAGAAAGAGCCTCATCCAAATTTCTTTAGTCCAAAAGTTTCCATAATAGGGCCTAGAAATATAGTTTAGTGATAAAGCACTTGTCCAGTATAAACAAGGCCCTGGAACTAATCTCTGGCATCAAAGAAACAATCAAAAATTGAAGGAAGAAAGGAAGGAGGGAGGAGGGAGGAGAGAGAGAGAGAGAGAGAGAGAGAGAGAGAGAGAGAGAGAGAGAGAGAGAGAGAGAGAGAGAGAGAGAGAGAACACAGTGATGAACTGTAGAAAGCTATCCTTCAGTCTTGGAGCCTGGAGAGTCAAAGACATTTTTCCATTTTTCCTGTTTTATGCCAAAAAGAACATCATGACTCAAGTAATGAATAGCTAGCTACTTTAATGATTAAATGGTTCAACCAACTCTGTGCAAATTGGCCTGCAGTCCATACCCCCAAACTTTTAGTCACCATAACTGCTTTTTCAACAAAATTATCCCACAGAAATGAAATAATGCCTGATACTTAGATGGGCCTAATCCATGAGTGGATGACTGAGGAGCAAAGCCAAAGTGTGGAAAAGCCGGAACAGCAGTTACCTGCCTCTCAAGTGTCCCTTCCTCGACCTCCCATTACCTCACCAGGTGTGTTTGCTGACTCTTTTTAAGGGGAAGCAAGGAGAATGGTCAAATATATATCAGTTCTGAGCTATGCTCAGATTACCATCATGTGATCTTCTCAGGTTACTTCCCTTCCTGTACCTTGCACTTTTCCTATTAATAAGGGGAATAATACACACATCTGGCAGGATCACTGCCTGATCTGAACTGTGCGGCAGTCCTAGTGCTGTGACATGGTTAGCACTCAGGCTATGTTGGCTGTTACCCAGGAAATGAGCAGTCATCTGCAGGTGGTTTAACTCACAGGGTTCTTTCCATGTAAGCTAGCCTGGATTTTGACAAGTGCATTTTGAACAATACGGTCATAGGATTTTATGGTTTGTCTCTGAAATCTTGCACCAATATTCCATATTGATCCCCGGATTTCTCTACTCATTGAAGTTTAACAGAAGCTATGCTGAAATTTTGCAACCAGTGTGAATATATCCATGTGCTAAATAACTGAGCATCGAGAAGCGAGACAAGATGCTAGAAAATAATATGGACTCCAGTGATAGCCAAAGAAATCTAATGCCAATGCCAGTTCTGCTACTCATTAGTTTCCTGTTTTGGCAAAATTATTAAAAGTTTTTGAATCAGGTCTAAGGATTTAGCTCAGTAGCAGAGCACCCAGGTGGCAGGTGTGAGGTCCTGAGTTCAATTTCTGGCACAAAAATTTCCTTAAACGTTAGTTTTCTTACTTGTAAATCAAATAAAAATATTTGTTATATGAAAGCACAAAAAGAGATAAATAATACATTTTAAAAATAATTGTAGTATCACAAATCTAGATTCCAAGTGGTTGGGAAAGATGCAAACTACTATGTAAAGAGTATTTCATTTCATTTGCTAGCTTCTTCATAAAACAATGATATAGGGGGTGGAGATTTATTCAGTGGCACAGTGCCTGCCTGGCAAGTATAGGTTCTGAGTTCATTTTCAAGTACCTCCAAAAAATAAATTAAAAGAATAATAATACAGTTTCTATGTAATCAATACCTTGGAAGTATTTTATCTCAAGAGCAATATCTTTATTCTTGAAAATTTTAGTCTATTGCCTATAAACTCTTTGTTAAAATGATACCATGACTTTAGAGACATCTCTGATTCCAAAGCCTCATTGTAGTCTGTTTTGAGGAGGCTTTTAGTGTATAAAAAGAGTAAAGGAAAAAAGGGCCCTGAGGAGGAGAAGAGAAAGAGTGCATGGAAGGGGAAGAGAGTGGAGAAGGGGAAAGGGGGAAAGGAGGGGATAGACAGAAGTAGATAGAATGAATAGCAAAGAAAATTTGTCACCCTTATTGAACTCACTTTCCTATCCTTCTGAAGTTGTTGATAATGAGAATTTTGATTTAACTTTAGTGATGGATATATATATATATATATATATATATATATATATATATATATGGTAGATGTAATATAGATGGTAATATATATCATCTATATTACCTTGTAAGATGGTGTGCTAGTTAGGATTTGCCAGTTTACTCTATAATATCACATAATCCCAGGATCTTGGGGGTTAAATAAATAATAAAACATTGTTTTTCATTCATTCTATGGTTCCTATTGGATAGGAGCTATGCCTCACTTCATAGTTATTCAAGGATGAGGTCAATCAGACTTACATTATTTGAAATGCTTCTAGTGTCCATGAGAAGGTGATGAAAAATGGAAAAAGATTCACCCCTAACACTTGTTACTTGAGGAAGAAAGTAATCTAAGCAGTGGATGATCTAAAACAAGAGAATAAGTTTTTGATATTTCTTTTTCTTTTCTTTTTTTAATTATGGCTGACTCACTGTGCCCTGGGTTGGGGCTGGTATAGCATGTGGTGCTCGGGATCACACTGTGGTCTCTGTGGTTGCCTAAGCTTTCCTAAGTAGGCACCTTAGACTGCTGAACCATCTCACCAGCCCAATTTTTGGTAATTCTATATAATTTGGTACTCTTTTTCTGCATAGACAGTAGGGTTGCACCCTTAACTTACCTGTGATTGTATAATCTTCTTTGACCTAAGTACATGAATGAGGATGGAACTATTTCACTTCCATGTTGAAATTTCAAAATCTAGTATGCAACTTTGAAAATTCTTTTATCTTCTGAGAGTCACTGAGATGCATATGACTTTCAGTTTGGATGAAGACAAATGGAAGCATAGTTCCCTATCAGCCTAAGATGAACATATAACAGGAGCAAAAAATAATAGGTTTGTGTTGTATAACATTGAGATCTGAAGGTAATTTTGTACCATATCCTGGACTATTCTGAAGAATTCTAGTAGGGAACATATGTATTAGGAAAATTTGCCTAAGTTAAAAAATAGATTGCTCTTTCTCAGCTACATTTATATTCATTATCCAGTATGTTCAAACTTAAAGAGATGATGGATACTGTTATGGTTAGTGTCTAGTTGTTACCCCAAAGCCTCATGTATGTTATGGGGTGGACTTCTAAAGTTTGTGATTAACTCATGATCCACTGAGATTATGAGTGTGAGTCCTGTTTAGATTATGGGTGTGAGTGCTATGCCCAGCCTGGGGCAGACAGCCTGAATGCAACTTGGGGAGATTGACTTGTTCTCTGTTGCTGTTGTTGCTGCCACTCTCCATTTGCTCTCTGCTCTTTGCCACTGCCATGAAAGTTTGCCCTCTGCCAAGTGCCACTCTGCCTTGGCACCACCTGAGTATGGACTCAGTAACTGTGAGCTAAACAGACCTTTCATTCCTTCATTGTAGGTGTTGGGTGTTTGTCTGAGCAATGAGAGAATAACTGAGACAAACTATTTTTTTCTTTTTTAAACTTTATTTATTTATTATGTTATGGCCAACTCTGCCTGCCCTGGGCATGACTCTAGTGCAGCATGCAGTGCTGGGGATCAATCTGTGGTCTCTGCAGTTGCCTAAGCACTCCTAAGCAGGTGCTTTAGATCACTGAGCTATCTCACCAGCCCCATCATAAACTTTTTACTAGCATAAGGAAAACCAAATTTCCTGGATGCCTGTGATTGGTCTACTTAATTAGCAGTGCTACTGATATTATAAGTAGTCATATTTAGGAGGAAGGAGGCCATATTAATTATAGTGACAGGGTGAGTTTGGATGATCAATTTATTTTCTACTAAACACAGAATATCATCTGGTGATCCATCACAGGTAGATCTGTCCTAATGATGGGAAGCTGGAGGAGCATATGATGTTATGATATACATGGCATTTTCTTTTCTTTCTTTTTTTTGAAGATTTACATGAATTCATTATGTACATTAGTATTTTAAAGGACAGCTTTTTAATTTCTTAGCCTTGTTTTTTGGAAATCAAAAAGAAAGGAAGGTATCATTGGCAAGTGAAGAGAATAGTAGGTTTGTAGTCCAAGAAGTTGGTCGGGCCTCAAAGATTTTCATGTTCAGTCATTTCTGAAATGAGCCAGAGAGTAATGAAGTCAGGTACAGATACTGCTACTGATTTGTTATGTGACCTTAGGCAAGGCACTTAATCGCTTTGGATCTCAGTTTCCTCATCTTTAAAATGAGGATAATAATACTGGCATAAGTCGGAGGGGTGTTGTGTGGATAAACTAATTAATGATTATAAAATGCATTGAAAGCAGAAAATGTCATATAATTGTTAGGTGCTATTATGCAGAAATATTATTAGTGTGTTGTGTTTCATTTTTATGAGGGCCTCTTTCTGCTTTGAAGTCAGCCTCCACGTGTACTGTGGGTTTGGGATAAGCTTACAGATGTGCTGCTCAAGTCCCTTTTCGCCTGGAGAAAATCCTCAGTAGCTAGGGTAATCATCATTATGAAGAGTATCTCTTCAAGATAAAAAAAAAAAAAAAAAAGATAGGAAATGATTTTCTTTTTAAAAAATGGAAATGGCTCTAACTTAAAAGTATCAATCAATTCTTTAAAACCTCATACAACCCTATGTTTTATTGAAGTTGAACAATGTGCAAAATTTGAAACTTGATGCACTTTCTGCTTTAGCATAACATAGGAAATGTTCTTGCTCAGATAACTTTCAATCAGCTGAACCAGCTCTTTCTAATTTTCCCACAGTGTTTGCTTCAAGGATGAACATAAGTGAGGTATCCTCCCGAGGAGAGGAATTCTGGTCTGTGGCTGTGATTTGCATTTTTAAAAAGTTGAAACCCAAACCCAAATTAATTTTCATTTGTTTTGTATGTTCTCTATTGGGAAATATGCTTCTTGGTACCTAAAAACAAGCTATTCTTTTGAAGGTCAAGCACACACCATGTTTGGAGATGACTATATAGTACAGCTAAGCAATATTGGGTTTGAAAGCAAAAGGACTATGGTCAGGACTTGAGAGGATTTCTGATTAGCTCTCTGTGTTTTAACAAGATAATTTAGTATCTGCCTGAGTTTCTGTATAGTGCAGTATGTGGAAAGTAATCCCTGCTTATTTAACAAGTCTCTAGAAGGGCCCAAGCAAAAGAGAATCTTTAAAAATAATGTACAACAAATTATATAAATTATGCCAAAGTATGCTCTTTAACATTTAGGTTATTTAATTTTTCATGAGTGAACAAACCTGATAAATATATTTTCATGGAGAGTACAAGTCTTATAAACTGAAATAATTTACTTGAATTTTTCTACCATCCAAGCTTTTATTCTTAGATCCTATAATAGTATTAAAGTGAAGACTGTACTGCATACACTTTCTGATAAGTAGAAATGCTTTGAGTGGGAAGCTTAGATAATTTGCCTTGTTAAGGTTCTGCACATTTATATTTTTTTAAGTATTGTGTGTATAGATATATAAGTTCAGCATTGTACTTTAAAATTGCTAGGACCATGAGAGAAACTTGTTTAATATTTTAAAAAATAAAACCTCTATCAAAGAAATCTAATATTTAAATTCAAGTCCAAAAGAGACTTCAACATTTGACCCTCTTGTTCTTCTATAGAGGATAACAGTTCTAGAAACTTCTAAGAGGCCAGAAGTTTTCAGAATCTATTCTAGGGTCAGAGTACTCAAAATTTGACCACCATGCTTTAGGCTTTTTTTATTATTTTCTGTCAAATATCTTACTTTTGTGATTACTTAAAACTTTGCCAGAAGAAATTTCATAATCCATTTATTTGTTCACCTAAAAATACATACAATAAATGACAGCCAAAAGGGCAATGGCAGAGTGACCCAGCTTCACTTGTATAGTGTTCTTGGCATATTGTCCATAAGGGATGCTCTGATGTGGCATCCAGAATTCCTTTTCAGCACTTTAAGGGAGTCACCCTCTCTAAAGTCATACCTACCTAGCCAAGACTAGCTTACATTCTGACTAGTGAATGCAGTTATGCACTCATGCTTTGATGGGAAGCAATGCTTGAGGACCATCCCAACAGCACACACCCCTCTAGCAGTGGTTGAGTCTTGTGTTACAAGTGAATTGCAGATTAATTCCTGTTTCCACAAACCAGTCCAGCATACCAATATCTAAGGCCAAATCGCATCTTAACATGGCAAGAAAATGCTAGGTCTATTGTGAGCAGGAGTCTAAAGAGCCATGGACAGTATATGTAGGACTGAGTCCAGACAGTGCTGGATTAAAATGGCTGGAAATATAAGTGAAATAAAGGGCAAGTTAATCAACATGGGAGGACTCACCATGATAGAGGATTTTAACTCTCTGGCATGAACTATGGAGAGAGTGTTAACATATTGTTAGGATGGCTCCTGGAAGCGGGGAAGGAGTTATTGCCAAGGCTATAAAAAATGGAAATGCTGGCATTATTGTGGCAGCCAGTAAGTGAAGGAATTAAAAAGCTTCAGAGATATTGTTTTGTGTACCCATAATGCTGGAAAAGTAACTGAATGGTCATGTTCTGCAGAGGACCTGGAGCCAAAAAAATAATGAAAACACTAGTGAGAGGAGCAGCAGCATCCCAGAGAGGCCCAGGGGTGGCCATGCTCTGTGAGCCAAACCTGACTGAAAAGATGCTGTTGTAGATGTGGACTCTCTGATAACAAAGAATTACGTGATAGGCACAAATCTGGCCCTTACAAAAATTTTTGCTGAAAATCAGAGTACTACTACAAACTTAAACAAGCTTCAAATAATATTTTGTAGACACTGAATGGGACAGCCCTTTCTTTTCCTTCCTTTCCAAGGAAGAAGAACAGAGAAGCACTTTGCCTTCACTTGAATTAGACAACAGAACAGACAACAGGTCTTGCCCCAGGGCTATGTCCTTTTTCTTGCTTCCTTAAGAACTAGACTTCCTGGATGTTCTACTGAATATCACTTTAGCCTTTCTTTAATTGCAGCATATTTATTAGACTGATCTACAATACATGGCAAGCCTTGATAAGGTGTGTGTGTCCAGAAGACAGGAAATACATCATATGGCAATTTAGGGACCTTCTGTGTCAGTGTAGATTTCAGGAGATTGAAGCATGCTGGGACCTCTCTTCATAGTAAAGGAGAAACCATTGCAGTTCACACATTCCAGTATTAAAAAGAAAGCACAATATCTGACAGGTTTTGTTTGATTCTGGGAATAGCATGTCCCACACATAGTAATACTATACTGACCTTTTCTATGGTGCATATAGTGCTATCAGCTTTGAGTGGACTCAGGGCGGAAAAGTGTTGATCAGAAATTTTACCCCCTAGTGAAAGCAGCCTTCCTACTAGGGTCCTATAATCTAGATGATCTTGCACCAAACCCCAATAGTACAAATACAAACAGACCCTATGAATAAATAGGCATGGTCATGCTTTTGAAAACTAATAATTATGTACCTTTTGAAAATAACTCTGGTGTGCTACTGGTTGCTGGATATATGAAATCTGTATTAAACTAATTCTGGCTAGCATGAGCTGGGCTATTTGTAACCTTACAAGTAATAATCTGGTGAGACCAGTGACAATCCATTTTAAAATGGAAGGCTACGCCTGAAGTTAAGAATGACCAGAGCCAGAAAGCAAAGGCAAATTGCCTAATCAAGTGGCTCAGTTTTCCACATCAGGCTTTAGAGCTACAGCTGCACTTTTTCCTCTGTTCAAACTGGTGTTGCAAGAGCCCATAAGATAGTTCAGAAGACTAAGTGCCTGCTTAGGCAAGCGCAGTAACAAGGGTTTGAATGCTGGCACCACATGCCGCACTGGCTCCATTCTTAGGTGTTTTGAGCCAGCCACCAAGATGGGGTGTGGTGATGCATGCCTGTACTCCTAGTTCCAGTGAGGCTGAAAACAAGAGGATTACTACAAGTCCAAACTGCATAGTGAGACCCTATAGCAAGTACATCAAACTCATGTTGCATTAGATTAAGGGTTTCCTTCAAGCCTGATAAAGGAGTAAAAGGAACAGTTTTGATTCATGGAATGGTCAACCCAATAGGTAAGTAACAGTCAGAAATATGTTACTGCCACATTCAAATAATGTCCCTGAATGATAATGGGAGGATATTCTCCTAGTGGTTAGGGTTCTGGCATTGCACCTGTTTATCTTTTTGTGTAGTCCAAGTTGAGAATGTATAGTAATTCATGGTAAATTCTAAGTGAGTGAGTCAGTTGGTCAGAGAGCTAGAGAGAGACTGTGCCATTAGAAATAAGGAGGTCTGGGAGTGGCATATAGTGGAACCCATGGAGTAGACGTAAAACTCATGGAGTAGACATAAAAGCTATGGAGGGTGACCTTGAGTTCTGAGGTGGCAGGGACGTTCACTGACATCTCTTCTGCCAATGTCTGTGGCATGCATCACATTGACAGCTTTTGACAATGTCTATGAGAGGGTAGATATCACTGAAGAAGTACAAAGTGAACATACAGAAAATGATTGTTGCTATCAGCCAGTCTCTGTCAGTGGCCACTCCAGTACTGACACAATGTTTGCATGAAGAAAGATATGTGGCAAAAGAGGACAGGACCCCTGAGTGGGTCATGTAGTGTTGATACTCTAGTCAAGATTGACTGAGTGGCCATTCTTGCTCAGTGTCTCACGTGGCAGCCATAGCTACTACCATTAAACCCCTCATCTTCCTATGAGAAAGGCTAGCTACTAGGAGACCAGCCTCTTTCCTCTTTGGAAAGGATGAGGATTTTTCTTGATGAAGATTGATATATTTCAGTTAAATTTTTGCCTTTCCTACCTTGCCCTCAGCTAGCATAAGTATTTTAAGATCTTAATTTTTGTTTTACCATATAATTTGTGATGTAACATTATGTTAGATTGAGGGACATACATTATGCCATGGGGAACTGTGGGACTGGGCACATCTTCACAAGATTCTTTCACTGAACTCTGCAGGAAGTAGCTGTCTGTGTTATCAACTTCAAACCGCATTACAAAACCACCCAGGATAATTAATTTTAAAAGAAAGTTTATTTTGATTCATAGTTTTAGAGGTTCTATCCATGATTGAGAGGACACATTGCTCTCAGGTCTGTGGTGAACGTGCTAGTGGCAATGGTGACAAGCAAAATGCTTACTTCATGGACAGGATGCCAAGAGAAGTTGGAAAGAAGAGACTGAAGTTCTACAATCTTTTGTAATGCATTCACCAAATGATCCCACCTGGATCCTTTATGCTCTACCCCTCAGAGCTCTACCACTTCGCAGTAGCAGCACCTTGAGAATTATATCTTTAGTGTGTGGGCTTTCTTGGCACCCTTAGCATGTAAATTGTAGCACTTGCTTGACAAGGTCATGGTCCCACTATTAGAGTAACCTGCATTTAATAACTACTTAGTTGTTGCAGGTGTACAGAAACCTAGTTCTCTTGCCTTGTGAAGGCCAGCTACGGAGGGTGCCCTTGGATTCTGAGGTGACACCGAAGTTGACTAAGATCTCTGCCACAACTGTGTTGTCATGCGATTTCTCTTCTGTTCAACCTCTGGTCTCTGACCCTTTACAGGCATTACTCTTGAGAGTACTCCTCAATAAACTTCCTACACACAAATTGCTATCTTAAAGTTTGTGGGAAATAGAACTTATGACCTTGGCCTTGACATCACAACACAGTTTTCCTGTATCTTAAAACAGTGTAGGAGAGTTCATAAAGTCTCACAATTAGTACAACCAAAAACACTCATAAGTATTCATTTAAGTTTTTATATGCTTTATTCATTCTCTCTGATTTGATAATTAAACTGTACCTGCTTTGTACAAGGCACCATGCCAGACACTCTGGGTTCAGTGGCAAATAGGGCCAGAGTTCCAACTTTTGAAACCTGAGGCTTGAAAGGAAGAGACAGTTAAATTAATAGACAATTAAAATACGTTATGATTACTTAAATATAATATGAAAGTCTCAAAGTGGTATATCTAATTTAGACGAGCATGGCTGCACAAAGGGAAATTTGTTAGGTTTTATGAAAAAAGTATCTGATGTGAGCCCTCAGGGTAAGGAAAATTATTTAGGCAAAGAACAAAATTTTCTCATACTAGAAAAACATGAAGGAGTAAGAGGATAGGTTTAACAGTAAGAAAATATTTCCTTAGGTTCCAAGTGTCATAGAGGCTAGAGGGAAGAAAAGAGAGATATTGGCATGTACTGAATAATTTAAAGCCAGGGAATAATATGATCCTATTTCTATTTTAAAATTATGAATTTAATGAGTGCTAAACACTAGATTATAGAAGAGTCAAGATAGAAGTTCTTTGCAGTAATTTTGCTAAGAAATGATAGTTTGACCAATGTACTAGCAAGAGACATGAAGAAAATAAAGTAATAAATTCCTGAGGTTGAATGAGGTTGAGTTAATAAATTCAATTGATGAACTGAATATGGGAACTTAAAAAGGTTAAGGCTGTCCTAGGTACCTATCTGGGTAGGGGGTGGAAGTGCTATTCACTGAAATATGCATTGTGAGTGAGAATAATGGTGGTATGAGGGAGCAGGTTTGCCTCTATAGGGGGAATGCACAGGGCATGAGGTGTTATGACTTTGATATTTCCGTTTAGAAATTCTGAGCTATGCAAAGTGGTTGAATGTGTTCATAGATATATTTTGGCTTTGCAAGCCACATTTCTTGGATGGGAGAAGGCATAGTTTACCTCAGAAGCAGGTGCAGGGTAGAAAGACAAAGGAGTTGAAGACAATTTCAGGAAAGAGCTAATATTTGTGTTCATCCTCCTTGTACAAGACACCTTGAATTATAAGGCAGTATGTAGTGTGTTCTTCTGTCCATATTTAAAAGTTAAGAGTTCCTTAATCGTTTCCCACCAACCTAATTAGAAATTTCTCTATGTTCTAGTTTTGTGGTATAAACCAGACTTAAATATGATGTAAGAAGCCTTCTGGGAATGACATATACATCACTGCCCAGAAAAACAGGAACAAACGTCCCACTTTCCCAAATCAGGTGGCCCACAGAAAGGACCTCCATATCAACGGGTCTTGTATATAAAAGTGTGGTGTCACCCCTGAACAATGCAACATGACTACACATGTGTTTAAGATGTGAGTGTTTCTGCATGCTAGGCCACTTGAGGAAGAAATGCATTTCAATGTTTTTTCCCTCTTGAAATATGTGTGTTTCCATTAAATGAGTCATGTTTTAAACACAAAGTGAAAAGTCCCTCAAGTGTAACTCACAGTACAAAGTCTATTTGTGAGAAGTGTACTTCTCTACTTCTTTTTTTTTTTAAAAATACTTTTATTTTAAAATTAAAAAAATAAATAATGGCTTTAATAGTGAGACAGTTTTCATATATTATAATCTTTATACATTTTTGGAGGGGTGTTAAATTATTTCTTTAAAATTTTGTATTTGATATGAATATACAGTAAGAGTGCAGAGTATTTCATTTCATGTAATGGTTGTGAAATTGTTGGAATAGTAGCTCTTCCCTGTCTTGAGTGATTTATTTTACATTTAATCCCCTGACTCCGGTCTCTGAATTTTCTTGTTGTCTGTGTAGAGAAAGGCTGCACTACAGCACTAGCATGCTGTGCTGTAAATCAGCTTTGAAGTCTTGAATTTTCTCCTTTATCCGAGGTCTTTTTCTCTCTAGCCCAGTCTATGTTTCAAGTTCCTGGTCAATGTTAGTACTTTGAATGTCCAACTCTAAAACACAAAGGCTCATCCCCATTTTCCTGTCTCAGAGAAATAACCAAAGTAATTAGAACATTAACTAACTTCTATCAGCTTCCATGATGTACCAAGTTTTATAGGTATGTTTATCAGTCATAACTATCCCATGAATTGATATTATTATGACTGCCTCTTAATGGGTGAGAAAATGAAGTTTAGGCTGGGTTTGGGGACCTGTGACTGAGTCTCTGGCTAGACAGTGGCAGGACCAGGATTTCAGTCTCCAGTCTTTCTCTTTTTTTTTTTTTTTTTTTGTCTTTTTGAGACAGGGTCTTGCTATGTAGTTCAGGCTGGCCTTGAGCTCACTTTGGTAGCCCAGCCTGGTCTTGAACTCATACTGATCCTCCTGCTGTGCTGGGATTACAGGTGTGCACCACCACACCCGGCTCCAGTCTCCCTCTTGAACACACTTTCTTGACCGCACTCTCCCTCTCAATAGTGTGAGCTTATGAAATAACATTGGCTAGTTTGTGTGCTAGAGAATGCAATTGGGGTATGTAGGCAAGAATGGAGAGGAAAAAGCAGAAGAAAAATTTTTTGCAGGTGGTGGAAATGAAAAGAGCCCAGGAGCATCTATACCAATTTTCACAACTAACACTGTAAGAAAAAATAGCACTTTATTTATTTATTTATTTTTAGTTTAAACTTCTTACACAATAGACAAAGATAAATTTAACTATCTAAACTTGTTTGGAGCTTTAAGAAGTAGGCTCTGGAGACTCAAAAATCAAAATACAGTGAATTAAAATTAGGAATTGTTTTCTAAAAATTCATGTAACTCTTTGCAATGATTTAGACCTTCCAAACAACATAAATTACATATGCAGATTACTTCTAATTATAATGCCTCTCCCTCTAGATTACTGAACTCTTCTTACACAATAGGATTTTAATTGATTCACATCAGCCTGCTTGCCTAGTATTTGAGTAGAAATATGCCCACCATCAAGAAAATAAATTCATTTAGACATTTATAAGCATTTCAAAGGGAAAGTTTAAGAAAAAGTTTTAAAAAATAGGTATTGATGTGAAAAGCTAGTGAATATTGTTTAATATCTAAGTATGTTTGGAGCATCTTTTTTTTTTAGGGTCTCACTACTGAGTCATAGTGATCCTCCTGTTTGTACCTCCCAAGGGCTGGGATTACAGACGCAAACCAGCCACGCCCAGTATCGCTGGCTCAGTACGCTCTAGAGTGGGGCTGGCAGGGCATGAGGGGCCAGGAACCGAACCCTGGCCCCTGCGCTTCCTCTAAGCAAGTGCCAAATCCACTGAGCTATACCGCTGGCCCTTGGAGCATCTTTTATGGAAATTATTTATAGACCTTTAGTTGAATGCAACTGTTTAACACTTTCATGTATAGATTCCCATTTTACATTTTCCCACTCAATAGAATGTTACCAGAACATCATTTTCATAGGTCTTCAGACTTGCTGCTGTTCCAATAGTTGTGATGTATATATCCTTTGTTAAGATAGTTAGGAGTTGACAGTATATCTCTGTCTTTACATAGCTTGGATGCCCTTTACAAACCTTACATTGAAATTTAATTACCACTATTAATGACATTAATAGTTAGGACCCTAAAGAGGTGAATGGGTTATGAGGGTTCTGCCCTTATGAATGCATTAATGATTTTAGGAGAGAAAAAGACACTATAGCGATTTCCATGGTGACTATACTGGCTTACCTTTACAACAAAAATGTAGAAAAGTTCTTTTCCCCCAGAAACTTGTCATTATTTGCGGTATCCTGTATGCTTGATGATAAGTCTCCTGTTTGGAGTACATTGGGATCTCAGTGTTGTTTTGTTTTGCAGTTCCCTAATGGCTAGAAATGCTGAACATTTTTATGTGCTTATTCATTATTTGTGCTTCTTTGTTTGAGAAGCATCTGTTAATTTCATTTGTCCATTTTTTATTGGGTGTTTTTGGGTCTAATTTTCTGAACTTGTTTTTAGCGGTGGTGAATCCATGGCACACATGCTGCAATTGGATATTTGTTATTACAAAGGCTTCTTCACTGTTGTATATTTTAAATATTAATTGTCTTTCAGATAAGTAACTGACAAAAGCATTCTTTTATTCTCCTGATTATACTGTCTCTACTCCACTGTTTCCTTTGTTGTACAGAAGCTTTTTAATTTAATATAGCTCCACGTTTGATACCTTGTATTATTTCATGTTTTACTTTATTTTTTTTCTCTTTTTTATTGTTTAAATTTAACACGAGTTATATTACATATTTTCATCATCAGATCAGTTTAGATTTCATGTTTTACTTTAAATGTTAGTGTGTTTTAATTTTTGATTAGTGCATTTCTGAAGTACACAAAGTTGGCACTACCTATGTGGAATTGCTGCAGGTGCTCAACACATCTCAATTCCTTTTTTCACCCCCTTTCTAGTGACTCCCTCTCCCCTCCTTCATCTCTTGATCCTCTTCCCACTTGAGATCTAACTCTGCTCTTTCTATTATCCTATCTTTCATTTGCTCTTTATTTATAATTTGGATTTCTCATGTAAGAGAATCCACACAATATTTAAACTTGTATGTTTTTTTTTTTTACATAACATTATGGCCTGAACTGGAGTCTGTTTAGGAACTCTTTGCCTATGCCTATGGCCTCTTATGCTTTCTGATTTTATCTTGTAGCAGTTTCAGTGTTTCTGTATTTATACTGAGGTCTTTAATTCATTTTGATTCTAGTACATAGTGAGAGATATGGATCTAGTTTCATTCTTCTGTGCATGGATAACCAGTTTTTCCAGAACTGTTGGTTAAAGAGGCTACATTTTCTGCAGCATATGCATCTTTGTTGAACACCAAGTGCTAATGGCACACTCTATGTTCTACTATATTCTATTGTTCTACACATCTATTTTATGTTTTGGCTCCTTATTTTATGTGAGGGTAAGTGTAAAATGCTTTACTGTCTTCCCCTGTCCCTGAGGTACATGTAAACCTTATCTCCAAAGCCTTCTCTTTTGGCTACAGCTAAAGTCATCTGCGACAGTCTCACCCTCAATGCCATATTTCTCCATTTTTATTTCTTTACATATTTTTTCCCTACTCACATTCCCTTTTACCTCTTACCTTAGAAAATTCTATTCACCTCTTATGAACCATCTAAAATGTGGCCTGGTGTAAGTCTTCTTTTTCTTGAAGTGCCAAATGTTCATAATGTCACTAGTTTGATTTTTAAAAACTTATTATCTAAAGAGGATACAAAATAGTAAAAAAAAAAAAAAAAAAAAAAAAAAAAAAAAAAAAAAAAAAAAAAAAAAAAAAAAAAAAAAAAAAAAAAAAAAAAAAAAAAAAAAAAAAAAAAAAAAAAAAAGAAATGGTACAGAACTTCACCAAACAATGTAGTGAATTAGCCATCTAGTGAAGAATTGTCTGTGTGATTATGGAGCTATACTTTGTTATTATATTTCTTCACAGTGTTTATCACTAGTAGAAATTTGATAAGTACTTCTCTAATTTTTAAAGGCCACAAGTTGAAACAATTTTTCATTTTCATATTTACTCTTATATTCCCTCTTTTCATCTATTGCTCTGATCACATGTAATCTATAAAGCTTTAATTTTTCATGTCTAAAATTTAGCCAAATTTTGGTTCTTTTTTTGTTGTACTACACTCAGCTGGAAGTTCAAATCCAATCCTAATCCTGTCACAATTGTCTAGAAAATTAGCCTCTCTGGCTCTTCAGAAGAGAGTTTCACATAACTTGCCTGTATAAGTGTCAAGACATTATGGAGGCATGAAATGATAAGTGAGTTATAGCAGTATCTGGATAGCAACACATCTGAAATAAACATAGTGTGTAAAGGGAAAAAAATCTAGAGCTTCTCTGTGTCTTTAGTCTGAAGTTGTGCTCCAGCCTTACAGCTCTGGATAGGAAGTTATGGAGATGATGCAAAATTCTTACAAAAATGAGAATAAAAATTTTAGGCATGGGTTACCTCATGAGTTCAATCCTCTTTACATTCTCATGACCTGAGACATGAGAAAATATTTGCTATAGTCTGCTTTTCCATGTAGAACTACAGTGTTAACATTTTATCAAGAATCTATTGGTGAGTATTTATTGAGTATAAAGTACAGTGAGTTTATGGAAGTGAAGATATTGTGGCATGCATCTTCAGGAAGATGAGTCTTTATACTAGCCGGAAGGAAACTGCATGGAAATCCTAAAGAGAATGCCTAAATCCTCTTAGGTGCCAGCCATACAATACATGCTGTTACACATGTATTCTTGAGAGTCAGCAGCACCTGTGTAGGTGCTCAACATTGGACTAGGATGCAGTGGCTACTGTTGCAAGTTATTTTTTCTTTCATTTTTTTTATGAGCAGAATAGATTTATTAGGGAAAAGAAAGCTCCTGTCCAAGAAAGGAACAGGAGGGAAGTCCTGAGCAAGTTGTCCCTGTACTATTGCAAGTTATTACTATTTTTCCCTAGCACCTGTCTGGATTTCTCTTGGCATAGATTAGAAGGTTGCTTCAATACCCACTGGGCAGAGCCAGATTCATACCTGGAAAAGTCACTAATATGCTCCTTTTTTCCAACTTTTTAAGATCAGCAAAAACACTCACCATTTTTATAAAAGATAAAGATCATCAATGTAGAATATTCTGCTCAGGAAGAGTGTTCCATCAGACTAGTGCCCAGAAATGAGTGGTCTACATTTGCAATACAAAGATAAAATAAAATTTAAAAAACCCCAGAAAATTGTATGTAGTGCTAGTAATTGAGTTTATTAAGAGAGCATAACAATTGTTTTCTATGTAATAGAGTCAGTATTTGAAAAAATGAGGTGTTACATCAATGTTTCAATCAATTCTTTATTTTGATCAACATTTCATTCATGTATATAAACCCTTTACTACAGCATGGTCTTGGCTGATGTTGAAATCTTGAAGGACAGCTCTTAGACAATTGATGAATGTTTAGCCTTGGCTATGAGCATCCTTTGAAATGCCATAGATAAAATTAAAGCTGAGCATAAAATTAATTCTCATATAATAGAAAGAAAAATAACGTGATGTCAAATGTTAATAAATGCTAAGCTTTTTCAATGATGGAAGACCAATTTGACAGAATATAAAATTTTAAGAGCATATTTATAAACTAAATTAGTCTAATAATCAGTGGAAAAAATGGAATTTGCTTTATTCATGTTTTGCTTTCCAGAATTTATTAATTTTTAACTACTGCACAGTTTGTTTTAAAGATTTATTTATGTTTATGCCTACTTGATGTAATTGTATTGCTTGCTTTGATACACAGAGCTGTCATCTATAGAACAAAAATTCTACAAAAATAATTTTAATGTTATAATGAATCGAGTAGAAGATTAACCTTATTTTTTAATGATAGAATGTTTCAGAAATTCTTAAGAAAGAAATATTTGGGAGTAACACTGATACAGGAGTCAAGTGGTTTATGTCAGTTTATCTATAAAACCAAAAAGAGATGAATCCCTAATTAGATAGCTTTTCAATGCCTTTTCTCATAAAAGAGGTCATTGTAGTGCTCTGAAGTGACATAGTCTTCACTACTTCACATCCTTTGCCCTGACTCTACCCCACCCACTGGGGGCAGTCCAATGTCTTCTCAGCTATTTTGCCCGAAGCCACTATCCCAAAATATATAAAACAATATGCTTGGAGCCATATTGCCCAGAAATAAGCTTTATGTCTATTACATATTTGGAAAATGAAGAGGAGTGATGATAAAGAGGTGAGGGATATAAAAGAGTACTTTTATTCTTATGAAACTTATTAATCTGAACAAAGTTAGAGGATTTATTTATATTCTCCTTTCCTCTCTATAATTATCTCCCCTGCCTTTTCTTGCTTCTGTGCTTCTCTTTTACATTTTTTCTTTCTTTCATCGGGGAGCACTGTGGCTTTTAGATTCACACTACTGACTGGCAACCATTCTGTTCAGGCTCTAAGCAAAACGCTTGCAGTTGTTAAGAACAGCAAGACAAGGCTGATCCTGAAAAGCCAATGGAAGCCCAGTAGAGAAAGGAAAATTGATAGTTATTTTGTTTTGATTTCCTTTCAAGTTGACAAAATGGACAAACGTATTATTCTTTATGTGGTCTGTGCCTGTACTAAAAATGTACCTATACATTCTGTAGGAAAAAAAATAGAAGACAACAACAAAATGATCTACAATTCTCTTGAATTGTTTGACTTTATTCATATAAGTATTTTTCAAGCATAAATGACTATGGCCTGTGGCAGATGTGCAAAAACTAATATAGCTCCTACTTTGTTTGGAGAAGAAGCCAAAAACAAAAGAAATTCAAGGAACTCGGGGAAGAAAACGATGCTGATGAGTCTACTTAGATGAAGGCACTGAATAGTGAAAAGGTAAAACACATGAGAAGACTAGAATTCAACATAGGAATAGCATCCCAAAAGCCAAGCTGCAGAATAATGAGCTGAGAAAGCTCTTCATTCTCTACAGACAGCAGGGAGTTTTCTGAGATAATATTCAGACTGGAGAAATGAAGTCTAGAGAAATCTGGGAAGATACTGAGCAAACATAAGACAGTAAGATGTGAAGAGAAGGAAATTCTGAAAAGTTTCAGTTGACTATTCCTGTACCTGTTTTTCCATTGTAGCATGAAGGGAGGTTTACTTTCCCTTGATGGATATATTTCTAAGCACCAATTGTATGAGTCTCCTTTGATTTCTTCAGCATTAATAAGAAAAACATTGCTTCAGGATGAATACAGCTCATCTTTTACAAATGCTTTCAAAAGACTGATTGTATTCAAGTTGACCACAAGACATGTAAGTCTTGTGCCAATTGATGTTCATGCTGGGATCATTGATTTCTTCTCGGTGAGCTATCTAATTGATATTTATGTTGCAATGAAGGCTGATAAAATATTGCAGTGAACACTGTTGCAAAGATATATGTGAGACATGTATGTTATCATGTCGCTTGGTTTCTACCCATTTCTGCCATGTTGTTTTACATGCAGAGCCTTCATGTCACTCTAATTCATCAATTCCTTGTTGCTCACAAGTAATCTTTTTCATTTTTGGGGTCCAGGTGGTTGCTGTCACATTACATAGTTTTTAGATATTCCTTAAATCCACTGAGGTGAGGTTTTCCAACAGTGTGATTTTTTTTTTTTTTTTCATTTTCCTTGACAGCTGGACAAGGAGAGATGGCAATCTGATTTCCATTTCAGTATTCTCTGGCTAAATCATGAATAAGCAACACCTTAGAGAGATGACTTCCAAAAAATGCTTCCTGTCAAAATCCTGTCAGGATTCTGAAAGTCAGGGAACAACTTTTTTAGTTGTTATTGACCGGGGTTTGAACTTACCACCTTGCACTTGCCCAGCAGGCACTTGTGTCATGGAGCTATCTCTCTGGCCCCTTTAGTTGTTATTTTCTATAATTTCATTTTTGAAGTTCAAATTATGTGTTTTTAATCCAAAATAGGAAAGGATGACTATTCAATCCCACTTTATATTTACATTGACATAGAAGGTGGCCTATGTATAGGATTCTATAATGATGATTTTTTTACTAGAAGCAAAAACATTTTACTCATAGTAAAATATAAGTGATAAAAATAGTAAACAATAAATACATAATATATAAAAATATAATTTATATGAACTATATAAATACAAATAATGCAGAAATATATTATATATATATAAAATATTCATAAAATATAAAATATACAAATGTGTTTTAGTACTTTTTTACTAGAAGTAAAATTCTGCCATTATAACTCAATGTCTAAACAACTTTTCATGGATCATTTCTAGAATATCATTTGATTTTTAAAATATACCATTGAATTTTTTTATATACAAATATATCATACATTGAAAACACATATAAAAAGGAAACACTGCTTCTGTTTTGAAATCCTTCTTTTTAATCTTCTTTCTTTGTTTATCAGTACTTAAAATTGCTAGGATCAAAAGAGGAAAAGAAGCTGGGAAATTTCGGAGTTTCTTTCAGCACTAGGAGAATGAAATGAATTTTTCTCAAACATACCTGCAATTTTCTTTTCTGAAAGAAAAATCTTTCTATGGCAAGCTACAACTTTCAGCAGTTCTTGCTGGGTATTGTAGGCCACACTTGAGTTGTACCTCTGAGGGATTATTTATATAGAAAGAGTTGAGCAGAGTCACTGAAGCCATGGACTTGTGGGCTTCCTGTCTCCATACCTGATTCCTCTGACCTTCAACAAATTTCTTGCCCTTTCATTTTTGCTTTTCATCATTTGTCTAATGAGCATAATAAAAAATTATATTCTCCACATTAGTTCATATGTGAATGAAATGAATGAACATGCATAATGTCCTTAGCTAAGCAACACATAGTAGGCATTATATAAGTGGATCAGATTTAAAAAAATACATACATACTTATTTCCAGCATCACATTTTGATTGGGGCCACTGGACATCTTGTCCAACAATGGTATATGTACTTTTATCATGGTAGCTGTCTTATTTACTTTGCTTCCATTGCCAAAACAAAATACTCAACATTCAAAATTAAGGAAAGAAAGGTTTATTTAGTTCACAGTTTGTGGAGGTTTCAGTCCATGATCAGGGTAGTTCAAGCCAGGGTAGGATGGTGCAGGGCAACAGCTCAGGGAGCAAAATACAGCAAAAACAGCAAAGGCAAAAGTGGGAGTCAGCAAGCCCCTTTTCTTCCCTTATATTGTGGGCAGGCTGCCCACCCCTCCCACACCAGGCAGGTGTGTGTAGCTCTCACACCATCTCCATGCCCTCCTCTTGCGCAGGATGAAGATGTTTGCAGAGTAAGGACACTAGCTACCTGCTCTGTCTTAGTTAAACTTCTAAACTTTTCAAGTTGACACAATGTGTCAACCATTACAGCAGCAACAACATGCCTTAGAATTCCTGACTGGTTTAGAAGAATTAAAGTGAAAACCACTTGCACTGTAGCATAGTCTTGGTTAACCTTCTCTTTATTTCATGATTGAGTAACATCAAAACTTTTAAATAGAATTTCTCTCTTAAGGGAGATAAAACATCTTTAAAACCTAGGCACCTTCTCCTCAAACTTATTCAACACATTCTTTCCATGTCTAGTTTTATGAGATTCAGTCAAGGGTGTTCTGAAATGTTTCTTATTATCTTTTAATTACACTAAAAGGTTCTGGTAGAATTAATCACTGTTGCTAGGAGAAATTCCTCTAATCATTAATCTTCCTATGACCTATGGCTGGGAAGGACTGTGGCTTAGTTCAGTTGCAATAAGGATACAATGAAACACTTTTGTAGGGATTTCTCTACCACATTTCCTCCTTCAGAAACTCCTTACAGAATAGTTATCATTTGACCAAAGTCTGAAGGCTTGTCCAATTCCCTTGCAGTTCATGACCCTTTGACCAAACGCAAGTATACATCATCAAACACAGGAGTTACCAAGGTATCACTCAAATTGCTTGTTGACTCAAAGTTCTTAAGTGTCAGAATTGCTTAAGCATTTGGAGTGATACATCAAAACTCACTGAATATTGAGCCTAGATACCTCAAGTTAGTTTCTTAAAATCTGAGAATAGGGAAAATGTTTTATCAGTCTCCCAAGTAACTAAACCACCAGGATTATAAGTAGTCCTGAAATCCCTACTCTTCTTTTTATTCTACCTTTGTTTTTGGCCCTACCAGGAATTTCTTACTATTTTTTGTTCTTATTCTCAACTGTTTTTGTACTTAGGTATTTCTTCCAAACCTCTATGCAGAATATTTTGACTGTACATAGGAAAAATTTAAAAATTACTTCATAAATAAATTATATGGGCATATAACAATTTGAAATAATTTTTAAAATAAATATGTAGTAATTTGTGTGTTTATATTAACACATGAAGCACAAAAGCTAACTCAGACCTAAAAATTGCTACAATTCTCAAATAATGATGGGTGTAAATGATACGTAAGCCTTCTTCAGCAGCTGGAATATGAGTGGACAATACTTCTTATTTCCACTGTTGATGAAGTCATAGATTTGTTGACAAGTGGAAGAAAAGGGAAGAGTCAGTCAAAGGTTAGTGAAAGAAAGTCAAAGTCCTTGAGGATGCATCTGTAAATTTCCCATTTCTGGAGAGCTAAGAGTTTACTGTGAAAGGCAGGTGTCAGGGGCAAAGAGTGCAAAGAAGGAGGGACTTCAGCAATTGCAAAATCTTGGCTCACCCACCCGACCTGAAATTAAGTCTAACATCAAGCAGAAAACAAATGAAATATTAGGTTAAATATTAATAGGCACATCTTTGACAACATTAGTATCTTGACCAGTGTATAGTAAAATTTATAAATATAGTTGCGTGTTCTCTTTAAAAAATTAGTTTTACATTTCCCCCAGATCTTCTTTCAAAATGTCATTGCTGTCCACTGGCATGGCTCCAGTCACCCATTCTACTGTGTGGAAATTCTAGAGACACTGCTGGGTTAAAGAAGAAGGTAAATGGAAGTTATTTTTCAAGTCAGTGTAAATTACTGAAACCTCGATGGCTGAATGATGAGGAATCTGCTACAGGATAATCATAGGGTGGAGTTGTGACCCAGTACACTTTATATGATTTGAAAACCATATATGTAATTTCAGGTCAATATGACAATGCCTATCTACTGTACATTATTTATTAGTTGAAGTGTACTGTATTTTGTGGAAATACTATAAAAAGATTATTATTCTCAGTCTATTTGAATCAAATCTTTTTTGTTACAGTTTTCTCTTTCTTTTGCTTTCTTGCTTTCTTTTTTTGTTCAGGCTCTCATTACGCAGCCCAGACTCATAGTGAGCCTCCTGATTTCTGCCTGTCTAGTGCTGGGATTACAAGCATGCGCCACCATGCCCAGACTCCTTCACCTGGCTCAGCATGCCCAAGGGCAGGGCCAAACCTTGGCCCCTGTGCTTACCTACACAAGCTCTTAGTCTGTTGGTCTATACTGTCAGCCCTTTGAATTAAATCTTAATGAACTTTAGAAGCATTCACAAATTTAAATTTGTAAAGTGAGATATTAAATTATTTTGTATTATTTTGTGTCGACTACTTCATAATTTAATCTCTTTGAAGGAAAGTAGAAAAAGCATTATTATTATTATTATATTTGTATTTAGTACAGGATCTACAGGACCTCCTTACATAGATCAGACTCATGGTGATCCTCCTGTTTACAGCCTCCAAAATGCTGTGATTACAGGCTCATGCCACCATGTTCAGTATCAACATTGTCTCAGTGCATCCCAGGGATGGGGCTGGCATGGCAGGCCCAGGGCAGGCCCAGGGATCAAACCCATATGTCTAAGCAGGTGATTTAGTCAACTGGGATATCTGACTGGTCTTTGTTTTGTTTTTGAGAGTGGGTCTTGCTCTTCAGTCCAGACTGACCTTGAACTCACTATGCAGCCTAGCCTGACCTTGAACACATGGCGATCCTCCTGCCACAGCCTCCTGAATGTTGGGATCATGAGAGTGTGCTCCCATGCCCAGCAAGGAAACACTGATTTAAAGATGTTAATGTAATAATAGGGTTTTATCAGTATTTACATGTTAGGCAGTGTGACAGTATAACTTGCTTATGTGCTGTTTGGCCAATATGGATGCCAAACAGATGAAATAGCAGCTCTTGTAATTATTCATTGTCCTCAGCTATGTTGTCTGCTCTGCTTCTGCCTTAGACTTGGTGTTCTTTAACTATTTGTTGCATGAATGGAGAGATGAGTGTCTAGATATGTGTATGGGTAGGATTAAAATAAACAAGCCTCAGTTTCTCATCTGAAATATGGGACTAATGATAACTATCCCATGAGTTTATTACTATGAGAGTTAAAGCAAGAATGCAAGAGAAGTACTTAGTAGAATCATTTGCATATGAGCAATATGAAAATAGAACCTCAATAAACTAAAATTGTGGTTGTGCTGAGTTACTACAGTTATTTAATCATCAGTATTCACAGAGGATATATTCCAGGATGTGGACTATGCTGACCAAAGTCTGTGAATGTTCAAGCTCTTTGTTTCAATTGGTGTTATATTTGCATATATCTAACACATCTTCCTTTATTTTTTATATATTCTCTAGATTACATATAATACCTACTATAGTGAACATGCTATGTAAATGTATGCTTTACTGTATCTTTAACGAATGACATGTTCTGTTCCATACAGATGGAAGTGCAAAAATTATTTTCAATCTAAGGCTGGCTGAACCCATGAATGCAAAATCTGAAGATGTAGTACCGAGCTGAACTATTTATATACATATATATATATATATATATATATATATATATGTATATGTATATATATATACACACACACACATTTTTTGGCCAGTCCATAAAATGGCTTATGTGAAACAAAGAAATAGAAGTCAATTTATTTATTTATTTTTTAAATTTTAATTTTTATTACTTTTAATAAGAGATAATATGAGAGTTTCAAAACATGTTATTAGTACATTTGCAATAGTTGAGACACTGCATATTGTTGTCCTCACAAATGTTATGACAAATTTTCTAATCAATATTGGTTCTGAAGGGGGGGGGAAGAAAAAAGAAGAAAAGGTTTTCTTCTCTTTGAACTAGGAGGAAGTAGTTGTATATATAGTCCAATGTTTCATAATTGCAGTGCGTTACCAGTGAAACTGGAAATGTTGAAGGCTGTTGATTTAAGCTTTTTACAGCTCATTGTACTAATCTAGCTCTGAGTTTTATGCCTCGTAATTAAACTTTTCTGTTGGGTGATCAAGTGTAAGCCAAAGCAAAACCTGTCTAACAAAACTTTCATTATTTCTTAGAAGTCAATTTAGATTGCCATTAAATTTGTTGTCTAGAAAGTGGTGTTTCATCCTGAGGTATGGTCTTTCTTTTCATGACTAAACCTGATGTAGGCACTTAACAACTGCTAGTGACACTGAAAGGCCATACAGTAGCCTGTTAGTTAGAAAGCTATAATCAATAAGTATACATGCTGATCTTCAAAAGCCCTCTTCAGTGAGTTTTTTGCTATTTTGTTGTTTAGCTGTATTTTTTTGTCACTTGTTGAAACAAAAACTTCATTCTCCATTCTCACAGTATGCTTAAGAATTGTTTGCATAGCTTAGCATCCTAACAACATTTTATAGTTACAAATTGTCATGTGATTATTTTGTCCCATTGTCAGACTCCAATGCAGATTAGTAGCCTATTATTTCAGTCTCCCAAACTTTGTAGCTAAATGTCTATAAGGGTCAGAGTTCTTTTGCACTTATCTTTATCAAATATGGAATGAATGGGCTATGTCAACGCAATATTTAGAATTAATGCTATGGGACAACGCATTGACACTGCTCACAGTCAGCACTTGAAACATTTTGTTCTTCTTGCCTGATTTTTGGCTACACAGGTAAAATTATATCATTATTGGATTCAAAGATTCCTCAAGAACCTAGGACTGGAAGTCCCGCTTGACACAGCTATTCCCCTCCTGTTATCTTCCCAGAAGATCTGAAAACATCATACCACAGTGGTTTATGTGCACCCACGTTTATAGCAGCACAGTTTGTCATAGCTAAACCTTGGAAGCAACCCAAACGCCCATTGGGTAAGGAATGGATAAAGAGGATATAGTAATTTTATATAATAGAGTATTATTTAGCTAGAAAAAAGATAACATTAAGGCTTTTATTAGTAAATAGATATAACTGAAGACCATACTCAAGTGAAATAATTCAGACCAGTATCTGCACACATTGTATTGTCTCCTTTGTGTAAGAATCTGAAATAGAAAACAAAAACTGAAAGGTACAGTAGACACTATAAAAAGGAAATGAATCTGTCAAAAAAGGAAGAAATTACTGAGATGAAGAGAATGACAGGAGAGGGAGTGAGGAAAAGAGATATATCTATGTATGTAAGCAGGATAGTTTGGATAATTGCCTTGTGGATTTCTGATGGTAATGCTTAATATTTTTTTGTCTTCTTTTTCCAATTTTTTTCTTTTTCTCTCTTCTAAATTTCTTATAACTTTTTTCTTCTTTTATTTTACATGCTCTGAACAAATAATTAGAAGACAATATTATATAATACAATAAATACTGTCAAATTCAGATTATTTTGTGTAGTGAAATTCTGCATCATTTGTAATGTTTTCTGTTTTAATACTATTTGGCACTCTCAAAAATAAAAAAAAGTAAAATACAAAGATTAAATATAGTTTGAATAACTAATACCACTTGTGCTTGAGTGAATGTGGAATTGATGACCAAAAGCAAGCAAAAATAGCTCCAAACAGGACAGGGAAGGTAGAAGGAGAACCAGGGAAATGTGATTGAAAAATATGATGAGTGTTTAAATTTGAAAAAAATATTAGAATAAAAGACACATGATTTCAGAAGATTGAGAAGTCATGTGGGGCCAGATCCAGTGACTGAGGTATGTGAGGACATAGACAAATACTTCTGGCAATCTGCCTTTTGGTTGGATGGGACTCAGCAGTGGGACTCACCACCATGCTTTTAAACTACACATTGTAGAGACACTCAGTGAACAGGATTTCCAGAACCACTTTAGACAGAGGCCAGAATGGTGTGGTAAGAGTGCTCAAAGCATGGAGGAGTGAACCAAAGGGGCTTGATGGTATTAAATATTGTAACTTGTACTGTAACACTTGTTGAGAAATGTTAAACTTTCACAATATATTTGTATCATACCTCTAAGTACAGGATATAGAAAGAGGAAAAAAAAGCCAACAGATAATTAAGATATGCTATGATCAGATGATAATTTTATTTTTAATTTGCATTTTATATATAGTCCTGAGAATTTAACCTAGGACCTTGTAATGTCAGCTACTTTATTGTTCACTGAACTACATATAGAAGCCTCTAATGATCATCTTATACTCATGTATTCAGGAATATTAAAAGAGAAAAAAATCATTTTCACAAATTTAATCACCACTTTAGTTTCTTGTTAATGATAAAGAGTTTATCTTTTAAAAAATGCTACTTTTTAAAATTATCTTACCCTCAAATGTTACTCTTACTATTTTCCTTCACTCTAAGATTAAGTGTAACTGTAAAAATCTCTGAAAATAAAGTATATTATCTGTATACTTCGTTTTTACTTGATAAGGTACCAGGTATTGAGCCTGGGTCCTTGCCCTTGCCAGGAAGGCACTTAGAACACTGAGCTATCTCCCTAGCTCTGTTTCCTCTTTTATAACCAATGTATGGAAACAAAATCTGGGGAACACAAAACTGACATTTCAAAACTGTTGCACACAACTTATGTAATGGCCTGCATTTTCCAATTCAACTTGACGATGGAGGGATGTTCAACTTACAATCTTTAAAGTAATTTTATTTTATTAAAATAGATGTGAGAAAAACATACAAGGAATGCTTAAATAAAAAAGTTGTATAAAAATGCATTATCGTTATCCTTCCTCAAAATATTCCTGCTTGATTCCAAAATACTCAGCCCATAATTCTCACCACTTTCTTGAACAATTGCAAAAGTCCTCTTTAGTGAGTGCCTTTAGGTTTTGTTGTGAAATTGTAGTTGCTAAGTTCATTCTAGTGGGAAGGCAGGGTCCTAAAGCATTATGGTGTCTTACCATTCCTGTTCATCACCAAATCTGGCTTGGTCAATCATGTGTCTTTATTAAAGCCAAATGAACTATGAGAGTAAACATTTTGGATCAATTGAAGACAATAAGAAAGCCATAGGAGTTCAACTCAAGACACTCATAAGCAGATACTTCCTGACTGCTCCAGGAAGTGGGGAGATTGTGTGCTAAATGTTTGAAGGATGCAGAGTATTTTGAGAGGGATTCATGGCTAAGTGTCTTTTATTGCAATAAATTTTAATAATTTAAAGATTCGTTCTATTCTTCTATCATATCTGGTAGATCTAGATATACATTTGATATCTAGTCACCAATTATTTAACTACTGTGGATGCATATCTAGAATTTCTACATTGCCAGAATGTAGCACTATGATTTGCAAGAGAGAAATTTTGACAGTAAATTATTTGCTTGTGTTAGGGTGATAATATTGTTAATAAAGGTTTCATTTGAAGGAGTCTTTCGGAAGTGCTTAACACTCAAGATGGTTTTAAAGGAAACATGCAGAAGACAGTAATAACAGAGAGATCACATTCTTTCCGCAATTTATTTTAATGCTATCACACAGAGAATTCAGGCAGTTAAAGCCTCTCCATTTACAGAGACTAAATGTGTAGAAGTGGATTGTCATAATTCTAGACACGTTGATAATGCATATTCTCTGAAATATTTTTTATTAGAAATGTCTTGAAAAATTTGTACCGTATACTAAGTAAATATATAGTCATAGCTTTAAGATCTGTGAAATGTTAGTTTCCCCTTGATAAATTACAATGCAATTTTCTAGCCTACTAATTCCACTAAGGAAGCTAATGAGTAGAGCACAAGTCTAATCAGCTGCCAATCAGAATTCCTTGAAGCACAGAGTGTCAAATACTGAAGCAATTTTTACAACTCATAAAAGCACTTATGTTCCATGATATATTATAAAACCTGTAGTGAAATTCTAATATTAACACAGCTACCTTATTTCTCAAGTGTTTCTTCCCAAACAGATTTTACATTAGGCCAAATCTTTCATTTGCATTCTAGCCTGTTAATATAGTACTATTATGTTACCCATTATGACACTGTCACGTTATCTAGCTATAAATAAACGCCAGTCACAAAATTCAATAGTTTTATCATAAAACTATTAATAGTTGGATTCTTTATTCCTTTGGAAAACATACTAGTCTTTCTTGTTAGAATGTCTATAAGACAACGGAGTGGCATGCCTTCCTTTCACCCTTCGCATCATTTATGTTCTCCTCAAGCCTTTATTCATGGCATAATAGTACATAGTTTCATGAGAAGCAATCATAGTTTAATCATTAGTGTTTTTATCATTTCAGTAGCAGAGCATAGTTACTTTACTGCGTCGCTTCCAAGCAGTCTTTGAAGGTACTGTGTAATTACTTTTCTTCATCGTGTCATCCTTTCTAATGAAGCACAGCCATTATGTTTGTTTTTATGTTTCTCCATCAGCCTTCATCCACATAAACATGTGTGGGTGTCTGGGGTTGGTTGTTAGCTGAGAGTTGTGAAGGTTTTCCAAACATCTGACTATTTGTTGCTGACCTTCTTGATAATTCTTCAATTAGTGTTTTTATCATGCTGTCACACATCATGTGTGATCCTAGGAAAGTAATCACATTATTCCTCTAACACAAATTTGAGAGAGTCCCAGTTAAACTGCTCTCTCCCACCTTGACAGTCTCAAGTAGATAGCAGCTATTAATTTAGGAAGATTACTTGGCCTTTTCTGAGGTCTCTAAATAGTCTAATTTTCTAACAGAGAAAAATATACTGATACATCTCTCAGTTTTCTAGAGCTCAAAACTCAGGGATTTAGATGAAGTTAATCCCCCCCCCCCATTTGTGTATTTGGTACACAGTCTCACTAGCAAATAGGACTCATGGTGATCCTCCTGTTTTTAGCCTACCCAGCACTGGGATTACAGGCATGTGCCACCATGGCTAGACTCTGTCACTGGCTCAGCATACCCCGGAGGCAGGGCCAGTATGACCTGTGGGACTAGGAATCAAACCTTTGTCCCTGTGCTTGCCCAAGCAGGCACTTAGTCTGCTGAGCTATCTCACTGGCCCTAGCCAGTTTGTTTAATTATTTAAATTTTTATTTGAACTGATGATACTTTCCTCCTATATGTTAAGAGAATCTCAGGTGAACCTAGGAATGTTTTTTCTCTTTGATGTAAAAAGAAGAAAAAAAATCCCTTGAAAGTATCCTAACGAAGCACATACCATTTCTCAAATATATGAAGATGTTTTAATGCTATATATCACAAATTGAAAGAATTATGGCTAACACTGTGTCAATCCCCGCATTTGTACCACCATTGTTTTTCCAGGTGAAGAGAACAAAGTTCCCATCAGATTTCTTGACTTGTCATATCATACCAAGGGCCCTTGACTCTCAATTCCTTTTCTTAGCATGCACTACCTGATTAGAATGTCCCTCACAAATGGTAACAAGCATCCTCATTAATTAAACAGATAAGTAGTCCTGCAACTTGGGCCTCAGAGGCAGTTCTCCACAGGTCAGGAGACAGGACAGCCCTGAGGTACCTGTCATCATCTGGGCACCACTATTCCTGCTTAAAATGTTTTCTTTGCCTTGGAATTCACTGATTTTGGGAGTTCCTCTGGGGTTGCTGTTCTCTTAGGAGCTCACTATCATATTTTCCTCTTGCATGAAGAAAACCAAGATCATTCATTTCCACAGACTTATTTTGTATCCTATCTAGGAAGAGCAAAACCTTTTTCACAGATCTAATAATCTGGAGAAACAGTGCCTACCTTTATCATTTCCTCCTAGCAGCCTAATATATAGTGCTTGATATATGTTACTAGGACCTTAGGCTTGCCAGGCAAGTGCTTATTCTAATGAGTTATCTACCCAGCCCTAATATGTTACTAGATTATAGGTGATTCCTTGAGTAATAATATTTTTGTGACATCAGAGTAATAGTGCAGGTTAGCGTTAGAACTCAAATTTTCAGGAATATGATGTTCACTGGATAAATAAAATTATACCTGAAGATCACAATTGTCTCTCCATACAGAATGACTGATCCTGTGCAGTAGAGCAATTCACAGTTCACCATCAATGCAAACACCACTATTTACATTAAAATGCGATATAGAAGGTCATTTGTAAAAGTTGCAAAATAGTACATTTTAGCACAAATAAAATCTGGTTTGTTTATCTTTAATAAAATCTTTCTAATATCCCTGTATGAGATGAAAACATTCTACATTATTTAAGCTCAAAGTAACACAGGAAAATATATCAAGAAACATAAAAATGTTTGGCGACAGAAGTGAGAAGCCGAATGTAGAGCTATTTCAATATTTTTGCTTAAACATATAGAAGATTCTTCTATATGTTTTGGTTTGGCTTAATTTTATAAAAATGAAGTTATGTCATGTATATTATTCTGCAACTTGTTTATTTACCTAAGCCTATATTATAAATATTCATAGGCCTTCCAAGTTCCAATTGGACTTTAAATAGCTGTACAGTATTCTGTAGTAAGAACATATCATTATAAGCCTTGTGTGGTGGTGCACACCCATAATCCCAGCACTTGGGAGGCTGAGGCAGGAGGATAGGTGCATGTTCAAGACCACCCTGGTTACAAAAGTGAGCTCAAAGCCAGCCTGAACTGTGCAGTGACCAAAAAAAAAAAAAGTATGTACCATTATATATTCAATCAAGCACATCCCTACTAAATAAGGTATTATTTACCTGTACCAGTTAATCTATTATTTCTGAGAATTTAAGCTCCCACCTTATCTGGAAAATAGATACAGAAGAAGGTAAAGTACACAGTGTCACCTCAAAGTGTCCATGAAAAGGGTCTATGAGACAACCAATGAATAATATGGGTTTTTTTGTGGGGGAGCAATCAGCAGAACTGGGAATTTTTAGAATCCTGAATGTTCCAGGTCCCCAAGTCACACTAAAGATCCTTTGTATGTAAAGCTTATATTTCTTCCAGTTTTGTAAAAGGAATGCTTCCAATTCTTAGAATATGGAAAACTCTTAAAAGAACAGAATTTGTATTGATACCTAGCACTTCTGTTTGCTTCCATGGCCTTTGCTTCCTTTGCTTCCATGGTCTCTGCCATGATATTTTGATTACCTAGTATGAGGAAAGAATTTTAGATTAGTGAGGCCGTTGCTTGTGGAACAGAAGTCAAAGAAGGTATAGCTATTTTCGGTATAGTTCAGTGCTGATAGCTCAGAAGTGTATTCTCATCAGTATGAAAGCCTAGACAGTAGTAATTTAGTTATTTAGTGGGGGGCATCTTCATAGACTGTAGATGCTTCCCTCTGTATTGGCCCATGAGGAAAGTAAGCAAGAGTAAGCCCCTGAAGGACAATTTGATTCAGCCGTGAAGGAGTTCTAAGGTCTTAGCCTACTAAGCCAAACCTGGGGACATGAGACACTGATGTGGAGAAGGTTAGAAAGCTGGTTATATTCGTTAGGATCTGGCATATAGGTTGAGTTATGTGAGCACATAGGCTCCACAAGGCTTAGGTTTACCTTGCTTTGGGCAGAAAGGTAAGTTAGGATACAAAGGTTCATGAAAGGATCCGCTTATTCTTTTATTTTTTATTTTTAAGATTTTAACATCAAACACATTCCAAGGCTTGGTTTCATTGAATCAAAGGCTAGGGGTCCAGTGAGATAGTTGAGCAGTCTAAAACAGCTGCCTCAGCAAGTGCAGGGACTGTGGTTTGATCCCTGACACTACATGCTGTGCCAGCCCCACTTCCACAGAGGGCTAAACTGGCCACAAAACAAAACAAAACCAAATAAACAAACAAACAAACAAACAAAAAACAACAAAAGAAAAACAGCCTGGGCCTACAGGTTGATCATCCTCAGTCCAATGTAAGACAGCTACACTGCTCTAAGTCCAACTCCTGAAGAGAGATAGGTGCCTCCTGTCCTCACTTATCTCTTATTCCTTCCAGAGATACGGTATCTTTAGTTACTTTTCCTCATTTATAAGGCTGCATTACTAATACCCACCATTAAAGGGCAAAAGGTTTACTGTAGCTCACAGTTTGTAGAAATTTCATTTTCTAGTTGGTTGATTCCAAGGCAGTGTGGCATGGGAGAGAGCTGACACAGAGGAGAAACAATTCATGGCAGGAAGGAGGCAGAAGGCAGTAAGGCAGCAAAGTAAGGAGGCAGTAAGTGACCACAACAGTCCTCTTTTTGTCTTGTATATTATGTCCAGGCTACAAATCTTGGGGCAGGTAGCACTCACATCCAGGTTTGTCCTTGCCATTACCCCCTCCCAGAATTATGCCAGACTAATCAGTGGACTAATACAGTAATCATACACTTTTGACCCCAGTATCACATACTTACTCCTCTGTGGTAGTCACCAAGATTCTGGAGTGGTAAGCAGCAGAGAAGGAACCTCTCTGAGAGTCACTGTCTAGATGCTGGAATATAGCTACACAAGCAAGACAAGAGGGAGGCAAGTGGGTCCTCTGGATCCAGAAAAGAGGTGAAACATTAACTGATGCGCACAGAGAGAGTGAAGAGAGCCACTTCAACAAAGAAGAAGGAAGCAGCTGTTGGTGTTTCCTCCCTGACACAGGATTCACTGCACAAAAGGAGTAATTCAAACCTGCAGATACACTGTGATGGCTGATGATCTCAGGGGAGCGACAGACAGGAAGTTCTATTCTAGCTGGCTGTGAATGCTGAGATCACAGCCATCCCTTAGAGATCAATTGGCCAGGAGCAATCTTGGAGAAGGGCTGGCTGAGCTCAGGACTCAGAACAGCTGGTGATTCCATCTAGAGGCTCCCAGCTGGGCACATGACCATGGAAGGTGTGCTGATGGCTGCAGGTCAACTGAATCTGATCTTGACTAGAAGGCTCAGGTTCGCTGAGATTATCCACTCCTCTGTCAAACAGCTACTGCTGGCTTGGCTGCGATAAATCAATGTGGACCAGAGCTCTGTCTCCACATTTTACCACTGACAGCAGAAGTATACTTAGAAGTAGATTTTTTCCTTTTCTTTGTTCCCCTCTATTTTCATCATCATTTTGTTGTTGTTATCATGGTTTTGTCTTTATTTTTTTTGTTTTCTTTATTTGTTTTTTTCTCCTTCATTGTTTGATCTTGTTTTTATAACTGTGAACATGATTTTAGCCTCTTTGTGGTTCTGTTTTATTCTTTTTATGCCTTCCTTCACTTTCCCTTTAATCTTCTGTACTACTTTCTCAAAGTTAGCATGATCTCTCCTTTGTCCTCTAGCGTTGGTTCTAATCTCTTCTTCTTTTACTGATATATTTTCTCTCTAACCCATTTTAGATTTTTAGCCCCTGAGGGAAAAAAATGACATATTAATGACTGGTATTCTGTGGATAATTTTCTGGTTTGTTTTACATTTTGTTATATGACCACAAATCTAGTTCATATAGTTAGGGGAGGCAAATTAGTGGTTAATTCAGTATGTCATTTTCTAAGCTGCATTTATTGTAATTGCTGATGATAACACTATAGTAAAAAGTGGAATAATTGTTCTAAACATACGTTATTCCTGGTAGTCCAAGACTGAAATTGCTTAAAGGTCATAGAAAATACTGAGGCACAGTGCCAAAGAATCAGGGGCTGGGCCAAATAGGTAGCAACTTCTTATCCCTAGGACACTGAAAATGTAGAACTTTGCAATGGACACAAAACCCCAGAACCAGCTATACCTGTAAGATACCTTAGAGAAGAACTTATTTCCTAATGGTGCTAAATAGTAGCAATAAAACAACTTGCTATAAACAATTTACAAACATCACCCCAGGAATTTAACTAAAAATAGAAAAGAAGATGGGAAGACATTTAAACAAGATACTCTTGACATCCAATTCATGAACTGTAATCCAAGGGTACAGTGAAGTGGGACACCATCCTGGCCTCTCTGAATTGATAACAAAAAAGCAATTGAATCAGGCTATGGAAAGTAATCAAATTAGAAATAATTTCTCACATAACTGCAGCAACAGTGGCCACAATGAAAACCATGTGACTATAGAGGACATATACACAAAAATAGAGGAGTTTAGGAAAATTATGGAAACCATGAATGCTCAGTACAGGAAAGAAATGGCAATCATAAGGCAGATTCAAGCAGATACCTAGAAGAATAAAAATTCCATTGAAAGTGTCTGTAGCAGATTAAGCCAGTGTGAGGACAAGATCTCAAATACAGAAACAGGCTAGTGGTTCATGATCATGAAAATAAAGAGTTCTTAAAAATAGCAAGTGACTAGCCTGGCAAGATAGCTCAATGGACTAAGTGTCTACTTAGGCAAGCACAGGGGCGGGAGTAACCTTGGCACCACATGCTGCGTGGGCCCAGCCTCCAGGCCTCCAGTGACTGAGTCCAGATGTGGTGTTATGTGGGCCTGTAATCCCATCCCTGTGGAGGATGACAACAGAAGGGTCACTTTGAGTTCCAGCTGCATAGTGAGATCCTGTACAAAATACAAAATACAAAATAATCTAAAAAAAAAAGGATCATGAAAAATCAACACAACAGCTGCTAGAAAAGAGAATATCTAAAGATTGATTGGAGTCAATGAAAAGGCAACAGATAGCACAAATGATATATTTTTTAAAAATGGTCACAAATGCCATACACAAAATGTCCTTGGTAGAATAAAGAATCTGACATACAGCAAAGTGAGTAATATAGAATCTCAATTATCCCTGATCAAAATATATCTACAGCCAGGCATTTCATAGTCTAGATTCCAGAAATTCAACACAAGGGTAGAATCTTAAAAGCTATTAGTGAAAAGAAACAAATCACCTATGAAGGCAAGCCTATGAGAATGGCAGTGGAATTCTTACCACAACTCATAAGTCAAGGAGAGCGTGAACTGAGGTATTTCAAGTCCTAAAGGAAAACAACTAGATTGGCATAACTGAAAAAATATCTTTCACAACTGATGGAGAAATAAGATACTTCTATGACAAAGAACATGGAGGAATTATGACCACCAAACCAACATTTCAAAATATTTGGAAGGACATTCTAGAAAGGATAACAAGGAGTACAACTCCTTGAACCCCAACAGAAGGAATTCACTAGGCAAAGCAAACAGTTAAATACAGGAAGGGGAAAAAATAAAGGAGTCAACATGAGGAAAATATCATGCCAAGCATAGCTTAATACATATCAGTTATAACTATCAATATTAATGGTCACAATGTACCAATCAAAAGACAGAAGGGCAGAATAGATCAAGAATCAAGATCCAACAATATGCTGAACATGAGAAACACGCATAATCCCAGGGCCACATGTTAGATCCACCACTTTGGAAAAGCCTCACGTTTGACCATATAGGCTTGGGAGGAAGGAGATCCAGACAGAAGAAAGAACATGCGATGGTAAGCTCCTACTGGTTTTAGGCAGATTTAGTCCACCAGTACTTCATCAAATGCCTTTCTTGCTCTGGATTGCTGTATTGATGCTTCCTGGAACCTCATGCTGAATCTGTATCTCAGCTGCTTAGCAAGTAACTTATTCTTTTTTCTACAGAGTAATTAGAGATTCATAGACTCATTTTATTTTGAAACATTCCACTATTAAACTGAGTGGAGGACAGGTTTTATCAATAGTGTAGTTTTAAAAGCTTATTTTTAAAAATATCTATCTGGTCAGTGCAGTGATACTAAAGCAGAGGACTGAAACACCAACCACAGTAAGTCACCCCAATAATATTTTTGAACACATGATTGCTTCACATTTTACATTTCTTTCTTTCTTTTTAAATATATTTGATACATGGTCTCACTATTCAGCTTGGACTCATAGTGATCCTCCTGTTTTCAGCGTCGCCAGCACTAGGATTATAGGCATGTGACTCCATGCCCAGACTCAGTTCCTGGCTTAGTGTGCCTTGGGGGCGGGGCTAGCATGTCATGTGGGACCAGAGATGGAACCCTGGTCCCTGAAACACGCATTTTATATTTGTTTTCTTTGACTTTCTTTCTTTCTTTCTTTCTTTCTTTCTTTCTTTCTTTCTTTCTTTCTTTCTTTCTTCCTTCCTTCCTTCCTTCCTTCCTTTCTTTCTCTTTCTTCCTTCCTTTCTTCCTTTCTTCCTTCTTTCCTTTCTTTCTCTCTCTCTCTTTCTTTCCTTCTTTCTTTCTTTCTTTCTTTCTTTCTTTCTTTCTTTCTTTCTTTCTTTCTTTTAGACTGAGTCTCTAAAAGAGACTTTTAGACTCTTTCTTTCTTTCCTTCTTTCTTTCCTTCTCTCTCTCTCTCT